>LYNE01003431.1:5024-19237 GCA_001662545.1 Rosa x damascena | reverse complement strand
GTCACTTTAGTCATTGCCATCAAATTCACCATTAAAATTTTATATTTATAACAATATGTCAAGGGTATCTTTGTCAAATCATAAATAATTATTTATAAATCATTTTTAATTAAATATTATCTTAACCATTTGTCAATACGATGCAACCATTTCTAAACAGCAATACGTACTCGAGTGAGGACACAACTCCAGTCCTGACTATGATATCTTCAAGCATTGTGGATCTCACCTCTTTATAACTAATACCCAATTGCAGAAAATGCCCAAAAGGAAGACAGACAATAGACTAGTTGAAAGAAAATGTCCAGTACCATTTGGTCTAGCGGCATAAGTCCCCCCCTTTATAAGTGGGAGGTCATGAGTTCGACTCACAATATTGTTGTATATGATTTGTTCATTTGATCAAAGAAAAAAAAAGAAAAAGGAAGACCGACAAAGCTTATGTCTTGAACAAGACCAAATACCTTGCAAAGCTAAACATTAGTGAGGCTAGAAAAGTTATTTTGAAAAAGGGTGAAGGAATATTATAGAAGCACTGTCATATGAATTGTGTTGGTTGTGAACTCTGTCTTCTATCATTCAGAACAAGATTTGGAAGGTGCTTCTTTCGTTTTATTGTTGACAGTGCTCTTAACACAATTGTTGCTGAAACCAACCCACACACTATGCCAATAACCTCATCAAACGACAGAGCTCAGACGACAGACATGTTGGTTTCTGTCGTCTGATATATTTTAATGATAGATAGTGTAAAAACTGTCGTCTGAATATAGCAACAAACCACACAAATTTGGTCTTGAGAATTAAGTTTATTTTCAAACAACAGTTATCTGTCGTCTCGTCAAAAGAGATAAATTTATTTCGTTTTGGGTCGTAGCTTCTTTTTTTTGTTTGTATTCAGACAACATATATCTGTCGTCTCGTCAAAGGAGTAAATTGGCTTTGGATTTTTTTGTCCTTTTTTTTTTTTTGGCACAACATGAGGGATTTAGTTTGGAACACTTAATGAGATTCTCTCCCCGACAAATTTATGAAAACTAAAACCTAAAGCTAGAGAGAAAACTTTTCCCTCGCAACGCTCTCAAAGCTGAAACCATTCCAACTGATGAAAATACAAATTTCTTGCCAAATCGAAAGTCCTCACCCTAATCATAACTGAGAACCCAGATCGAAGAACCTCAAACTCCGTCCATTCCCCATCTCTTTTGGACAGACGAAGAAATCCTCATTCCACATCTGAGTCTTTGTTCAAACCTAAATCACGAAATCATCCAAACCTCATTACAAATTTCATGGGTCTCAATCAGTAGCTCTTTATCTATGCTGGTAAGCCCTTAGATTCATTGTTCAGCTATTTAGGGTTTTTGTTGGATTGGGGATTTACGGGCTTTAAAATGAAATTTCCTTTGAATCTTGAAATTTTTTTTTTTTGGGTTTTAATCGAATTGGGGATGCGAGGTTATAAGTGTTAGGGTTTTTGTTGAAGTTGAATGACAAATAGCACAATGCTGTTGTTTCAGTATTGGCCTGGGTTAACTGGAAAGCATTTGCCAATCTGAATTGACAATCGTTGAATTCCGAAGGTAAAGATCTGCTCTTTTTCTTCACTACTCCTTCACTTTCTCCAATTAAAGTTATAGAATTTGGTCTCCGTGAACCACCGAGACCCTTACTCGAAATCCATGACAGGGTTTTACGAAACATTCTGGGGAGAGCAATAGCATCACTACTCACCGTCTCACCATTAGGTTCAAGTTCCAGTGAGTCAGGCTGTCAATCTTGTTTGTTTGTTGTATGCAACGAACGAACTAATTTCCAGTCAGGTAATCAATTATGTATTTTCTTTTTGCGATTTTCAATTTTCTTTTGGTTGCAAATTAGGGTTACATAGAGATTGGGAGGCTCTCAATGCCTTAAGCTCTTCGCATAAAGAGTAATTAGGCATCTGTAGTTACTAATGAGAAACAGTAGGAGAACCAGTATTCCTTTGTAAAGAAATCGGAGAAGGCTTTGGAGGAGAGAAACGAATTTCAATTTTGAAATTCTATGAGGAATCAACAGAGCTTATGTCCTCTTCTTTTCATTTATGTGTTTGATTGGAACTCAATTCTAAAATTTAGAGCAATCTTCTAAGTGATTTACAACATTCTTGGCTTTTAGTTTTATATGAAATAGTGAAAGTAAAGCTTTGAAATCGATTTGTTTCGGTGAGGTGGTTTACTTTTATGGCTTGGTAGTTGTTGTAGATGGCTTATAGTCCCTGTTTTATTTATTGCCAGCACGCTACCAAATTAGCTGAGTTAACAAACATTTGATTTTGGGGATATAGATACATAGTAGATCAGCACATCACCTTGAGCTTTAGGATTGTGTTTTATTTGTTATATTCTCCGATATTTGTTTATTCATTTAGATGTTGGATTTTAGACGAGTTTTCATCTAGTAGTCCTTGAAGTTCTAACTTTAGTTTGTCTTTGAACTTATGTTTGTAGGGAGAACTCCACTTGTGCACTTGCAAATTTCTTGATGGAGCGTAATCTGAGAAATGATTCTGAATCTCCAGTGAGGGGCCATGGGTATCGTCATAGAAGGAGTCCCTCTAGGAACAGTCAATCTCAAATAGAGAGATCACCTACTCTTTTATTAGGCCTGGATATGTCTTTGATGAGCTGTTCGTTGTTTGCATGAGCAGGATCGATGAGAATGATTCAGTAGCTATGATGAGGGCTGCTGAGGAAGCATTGGAAGCACAGAAAAAGACTAGTTGCACATAGCTTGGTGTGGTATCTTTTCTTGACATCATAACTCTCATCTTCTACTTTTTGGTTATTCATGTCAAATTGTTCTCAATGCCATCTGCAAGCTGGGATGGATCTTGTTTATATCTACTTCTTTCAAGTATCATTACTTTTATTGCAAATTATTTGTTCATTTTGGGTGGAAGGCAGCAATTATAGTTACTTTTTGTTCTTTCTGTGACTCGACTTGCAGCAAAAACCTTTGTTTGAGCTATCTGGAAAACTTGCTGCGGAAACCAATAGATTTAGGGGTAAGTCCTAATTTCTATGTTTTTGAAACAAAATGTTAATTTTCTTCGTATATTATTTTGTTTTTTTATCAATGTTTGTGTGACAAACTCTCGAAAGGTTTACATAGTCATACTAATACGAATTAAAATAACTGCATCATTTAAATTAAGAAACTAGATCACAAACATGAAAACCAAATAGTCTTAGTTACTCACACTCCTAATTACAAGATTTCTCTCTCTGTCTCTCTCTCTCTCTCTCTCCCTCCCTCCCTCCCTCCTTGTTTCTTGACAACATTTAACTGTAACCAATCAAAGGAGTTGTGATTGTATGTGGGCATTGACCCAATTATAGTTTGGGTTCCATGTGGGCAGTTGTTGTTTACTGTGTTATGTCATTATTGAAATATGCTTTACATTACTAATTGTCATCTTGGCTCTTACGTTGGCTCTTATGTTTGATGTCAAGATGCCAGGTCAAAACAAATTATACACTAGAATTAATTATTGATCTTTTTGGATAGGCTTATAAATTAAGTATCCCAGACTTGTTATTCATGACATTCAGCAAGATGCATATTTAATCTTATTTTCAGTCGTTTTTCTTGACTGTTGACTTTGTCTTATCAAATGCATTGGAATGTAGCTTCAGATATTGTAGATTGTCTTTTGTTGGGTAATATAATCATGTAATGCTGTTAGAGATGTTGTATAGTGTCTCTTTAGTTATGTTTGTTTCTTGTCTCGTGATTGGTTATATTAATTGCAAAGTTAGAGTTACATTGTTGGATGATTTGTCATTGCAATAATACTTGGTAGGAGAAATCCAACTTACAATTATTTAGTTCCAGTCATCTCAGTTTTCTACTTCATACTCTAACCCACCATTTTCAGATTCTAAATGAACTTTTCCATTTGTTCTGCTCTCAACTATTTTCTGTTAAAGTTTTTCATGAGCCCTTTCTGAATATGTGGATTGCTCACCATCCAATTGTTGGACAACAAAACAATTCTTAATGTTTGTCTATTCCCTATTGAAGTTTTGAAAAGTCAACTATGAGTTTGTGTATTTTGTGTGAACTGCAAGTATTTTGTCTCAAAATCTGATGGTAGCCATTTCCATGTGGACGTGTAAATTAGGGACCTTGTGGTTATGGGTTTTCACTTTTGCTATTGAACTGATGCTAAATACATAATGAAACTCTTAACACGTCAAACAAATTCACACTGTCTTATGATTTGCAGAGTTGAAAAATCAATGACATCATGAATTAAGCAAGTCTGGAAGTGGTGGAAACAAGTTGTGGTGTTTGAATTGGCTTTGACTTGAATCAATTTTTGGTGAGTTCCATGATCATTACAAGTTTGTTTTGTAATTTTTTTTTTCCATTTTTTCTGTGCTGGACTACAAATGAGCAATGTGGAATTATTACATGGCTGGTATTAAGTATGAATTGTATGATGATGTAAAGCTAGAAAGATTTATACTATGTTAAATGCCCCTGTTATCATATCGCTTGATGAAGTGCTAAATGTACATGAAGTAGCTAATTGCTTTATTGTATTGCTTGATTTCAGATGTGCATAAATGTACATGTTTGTGTGAACGAGCTAGTTTATGTAGCATGATCCTAGCTAGGTATAATGTTAATATTCTAATTGATACATTTGTTTGTCTATATAAGATGGATAAGTCATGGATGAAGGTTGATAGAAGATCGCTACAGTTTCAGTTAGGACTTGAAGAATTTCTGAAATTTGCATCGGATAATGCAAGGGACATAAATAAAATATGTTGCCCTTACTTGAAGTGCCATAACACTGATTTTGGTGGTATAGGGCTGATTAAGGACCATATATTTTTTAATGGTATTGATGTTAGCTATAAGCATTGGAAGTGGCATGGAGAACCATCCACTTCTGCCTTGCATGCTCTTAGATGGGATTCTAAAACAGTCGAAATGAATCCTAATTTAGGCATACAAGAGGATGATGTAGGGTTAGAGGGTAGTGAGGATAAGGAGATTTCGGAAGACTCGAATGAGTTTATACAGTTTGTAGAAGATGGAGATAAGCCTCTATATCCTAGTTGTACCTAAACAACCAAGTTGAATGGTTTGATACAAACGTTCAATCTGAAAGCAAAGCACGGCATGACTGATGCGTGCTATTCAGATATGTTAATTATGATTGGCCTCTTGCTTCCCGAAGGAAATGACTTACCAGGGTCTACTTATGAGGCTAAAAGAACACTTTCCGCATTGGGGATAGGGTATGAAAAGATTCATGCTTGTCCAAATGACTGCATCTTATACAGATTGCAGCATGCTGATGCGACCAGTTGTCCAACTTGTGGTGAATCAAGGTGGAAACTTGGAAAGGATAAATCTGAGAAAGAAGGGGTTCCGAGGAAGGTATTGTGGTACTTCCCTCCGATCCTAAGGTTCAAATGGATGGTCCAATCGACAGTGTCAGCTAAGGAGCGAACTTGGCATGCTAATGATCGAAAGAAAGATGGAATGATTAGACATCTAGCCGATTCCCCAACTTGGAAAATGATTGACATGCACAAAATGGCTAGTCTTTGTCTAGAAAATAGGAACCTTAGATTAGTGCTTTCGTCAGACGAGTTTAACCCACATAGTTCTCTAAGTAGCAAATACTCATGTTGGCCTGTTATACTTATCACCTATAACCTTCCTCCATGGTTATGCATGAAGAGGAAGCACATGATGTTGACTATGTTAATTTTTGGACCCAAACAGCCCAGAAATAACATCGACGTTTATCTACAACCATTAGTGGATGATTTGAAAGTGTTGTGGGATGGGGTTGAGAGAGTATATGATGCTGTAAGAGGAGAGTATTTTAAACTGAAGGCGATACTATTATGGACAATTAACGATTTTCCCGTGTATGAGAATTTATCGAGAAGCATTGTGAAATGATACAATGTTTATCCAATATGTGTTGATCAGACAAGACCCTATAGGTTGAAGCACTCTAAAAAAATGGCATTCATGAGGCATCGTCGATGGCTGCCACGACATCATCCTTATAGAAAGCAAGTTGCTGCTTTTGACATCACCATAGAGGAGGGTGAAGCACCTATACCATTAACTGGAGAGGAGGTGTTGACCAGAGTTCAAGGTTTAAATCAACCATTTGGCAAGGAAAACCCTCCTCCCCTTTATAAGGGTCTTGAAGATGAAAACAGACCTTGCTGGAAAAAAAGGTCTGTTTTCTTTGAACTTGATTACTGGGAACATCTTTCGATAAGACATAATCTTGATGTGATGCACATTGAGAAGAATTGTTGTGATGCTATTCTTGGTACGTTGTTGAACATTCCCGAGAAGACTAAGGATGGGGCTGCTACTCGTTTAAACATGGTCGAAATGAGTATACGGACTGATTTGAAGCCTACAACTGCTGCAAAAAGGGACAAGTTGCCTTTGGGTAGTTAGAACTTGTTCCTAGATGAGAGAAAGATTGTTTGCAGTTCCTTTTTCAATATGACTGTTCCAATTCAGTTTTCATCCAATGTAGGAAATCTGGTGTCAATGGAGGATTTACGACTTGCTGGTCTTAAATCACATGATTGCCTCACTATAATGCAACTTCTTCTCCATGTTGCAATACCTTCAGTTTTGGAGAAACCAGTTAGGTACGCAATTATTCGGTTCTGCCTATTCTTCAAAGCAATATGCAGTAAAGTGATCGATGTTTCAAAATTACAACAAATGCAAGCAGACCTGGTCGATACAGTTTGCCTGCTTAAGAAGTTCTTTCTACCATCATTTTTTGACATAATGATTCACCTATCTGTTCATCTTGTTAGGGAAGTCAAGTTCTGTGGTCCGGTATTTTTTAGATGGATGTACCCTTTTGAGAGGTACATGAAAGTGTTCAAAGGATATGTGAGAAATCGACAATTTCCTGAGGGGTGCATTGCAGAGTGTTACATTGTAGAAGAGGCAGTTGAGTTTTGCTCGGAATGTATGCTTCCTAGAGAGGTTGCCACTGTTGGGATCCCTTCGAGAACCAAACTTAGGCTCTTAAATGGCTGCAAGCCTTTATCAGGCGCCACCATCATTACTATCGACAGAAAGTAGCTTGACATGGCCCACCTATGTGTATGCACGAACACTGAAGATGCAATCCTATATTTCAAGTAAGTAATAATTTTACTTATGTTTTCTTTTCGATCATTTGTACTATATCACCTTACGCGTGTTCAGTTATGTTGCTCATTTGCTTACTTTTTCTGCCATTGCAGAGAGCATATGGAATTCCTAAAGTTGAGTTTTCCAAGGTTAAAAAAAAATAAGAAGTGGTTGAAGGACAAACATAACCTTACCTTTGCTGGTTGGTTTAAGGAGAGGGTACATAACTTATCTTCGACCTCATTGCAGTAGTATAATGTCTATTCAATTTTGAGTTTCGAGTTCAATAAACTTGTGTGGTTCCATACTTTTGACATATCAATTTATTTGTAGGTTGCAAATGAAATGAGATTTGCTGATAATGATGTTCCTGAAACCATTAGGTGGCTGGCTGGTGGACCAAAAAAGGAGGTCCCTATATTTGGTGGTTACCATGTGAATAGGGTTGAGTTTAACACTTAGGAGCGGGACAAAGTACGGTCAGTTCAAAATAGCGGGGTTTTTTTTCGTTGCTGATGCAATGCAAGTTGCTAGTGCAAGGGATAAAAAACCTAAAACTAATAATATGAATTTTACGGCAGGATACAACTAATTTGGGAGGTGGATTACTACAAGTTTAGGATACCCGTCTTCATGTGTGATTCGGTGGAGTCAGTTAGGGGGGTTAAAGTAGACGAACTTGGGTTTACTTTGGTTAAACTTGATAGGGTAGGGAATTTAAATGATCCGTTTGTCTTAGCTACCCATGTGAAACATATTTTCTACTTACAAGACCCCCTTGATGATCAATGGTCAGTGGTAGTACGGTGCCCAGAAAGAGACTACCAAGGAGGGTGTAATGATGAAGAGCTGGAAGATATTGAACTGGAACAACACCCATTCATTATTCCTACAATGCCATCGATTGAGACCTTTGATGATGTAGTTAGTGATCTGCCTAGCTCCTATATTTGAGATGGCGATGAAGGAATATGGGTTGAGAATGAGGATGGTCGACGTGTTTAATTATATAGGCTGATATTAGTATAGGCTGCTTTTCTTTGTTTTGATTTCTTGCTTCGTTAAGTAGCCTACAAGTTTAAGAATAATATACACAGACCACTTTCATCCATTTGTTTCTTGTTACACTATTGCTTTAATTATTTTATATTGATATTCTGTTTAACTATTAACTGCTTCTTATCATGATAGTATTAACATGTAGCTAACAACATGCATTTGGGTTATGTGTTTCAGATGATGTCGCCCTCTACTGGATCATCAAGTTCTGCAAGAGCCATAGCTCTAAGGATTAAGGCTGTGGCAATGAAACGATCGAGGACAAAACCATTGACACCAATTCCTGCAATTGAAGGGGTGAGACATCAACCAAAAAGGCTGCCAATCCCATATATAAAACTAGCAAAAAAGCAGCCTCCCCCAAGAAGTCTAAGACTACATTAACAGCTGCCTCTCCCAAGAAATGTCGGACTACTAAAAAGGCTGCCTCCTCCAAGAAGTCTCAGACTACTAAAAAGGCTGCCTCCCCCAAGAAGTCTCGGACTACCATGACTATAACTGCTAAGTCCAACAAAGCTGTGTCATCAACCAAGTCAACGAACAAGTCTGCTTGCAGTAAGACCAAGAAGTCTGATGAGGATGATGAAAACAGAACTGGTGGATTGAAGTTGCTGAAGTGAGGAATGGTTACCATGAGCCGCATTACAAACAGGCTTATCCGAGGAAAAAGGCTCATTGTGAAGTTAAATGAAAAAGGGGAACTTGTTGGTAAGGCTGCAAAAGAAATGCAGTCTTACATCGGGGTGTTGGCACGTACAAAGATCCCTATCTCAATAAATGATTGGAGAGAAGTGGATTCAAATGAAAAGGAAAAGATATGGGAATCTATAACGGTACTTAATTACTGACCATATTTCAGCTTGATTAGTTTATATATATTCTACATATTAATTAGCTTTGCATTATAGTGGCCCAAATTTATTCTACATGTATGTAGGATGCATTTGTGGTGCCTAAAGAGCTTAAAAAAAAATGGTGATTTCATCTATTGCAACTAAATGGAGAGAGTTCAAGAGCAAATTAACAAATGGGTACATCATCCCTTATATGGATGAACCAGAACTGTTAGAAAATCCTCCGGATGATTACTGAAGCATAACGAAGGATACTTGGCACCAGTTTGTTGCTGATAGGCTTTCAGCTGCCTTCCAGGTTACTGATTTGATAAAATTAGTTGTGTTTTTTGGTTTGAGAAGGTGATCTCTCTATGAATATTCATTGCATTTTCTAATTTACTTATGTTATGGTTTGTAGGAAATACGTGAAGCCCAAATTGCTAAGCGAAAGGAGAATAAATATCCTCATCACATGTCACGCAAAGGTTATGCAAATTGAATGGAAGAACTGGTTAGTTTCATAATTAGATGAGTCAACTAAATTAGGTTACATATGTACAGAATATTAACTAATTCATTGCGTTTTCATTTGTCAAAGTCTGAAAGTGTCCCTTTAGAAGAACTTGATAGAGCTACAATGTGGATCAAGGCTCGGCAAGATAGGAATGGCAACTTCAAACAGCCTGAGGTAGAGAAGAAAGCCAAAAAAATTGTAAGTATGTAGGACATCAAGTTCATATTTATATATATGCATGCATGTAATGCTATTGCAGCATTTAACTCGGATATTTTGAATCAGGAACATTTAAGGAAAAGGGTGGCTGAAGGAGAAATTGCCACATCTGGTTCTGATGATGTGCTCACTCTTGCATTGGGGAATCCGGAGCATAGAGGTAGGGTTAGAGGTGTTGGTGGCAATGTCAAACCCGATTTATATTTCAACTTGCCAAAACGGCAAAAGAAGACTTTTGAACAGAGGACTAGGTTATCGCTGAAGAACATACTAGAAGAGGATCGAGAAGGAAGTTTTGTTAGCTAAGGAAAGAACTGTATGGGAGGGGGAGAGGGATAGAAAACTTGCTGAGGAGAGAGCTTATTGGACTGAGAAGATTGCGAAGCTAGAAGGGAAGGTCGATGAGAAGGAGCTGCCTGTTGAGTCCCCAAAACCTATCACAGTAGTTAATGAGTTTGATTCAGGACAAGAGAGTTGGTTTTAAGGGATGAAGTGAGCATCGAGGTTGAAGAGGAAATTGTGCAGCCCAGTGATGAGAGGGTACAGTTAAACCCGATATTGGAAGAGGAGGTTAGAGAAGATGTCATTGCACTAGAAGCACCAGTACATGGTGAAGAGGTAAATATCGTGCTTGCCTAAATAAAGTACTTGAACTTTGTAGGTATGCTGATATGGATTTTTGGATATAGAACTGTATGGATTTAATTTGTTTCATCTATAGGAACAATTATGTGAGACCAAGTATAAACTGGCCATTGGCACGGTGGAAAACATTGTGGCTATTGGAACTGTCATCAGTGTTGACCTTGAGATCAAACAGCAAACAATCCATGGTGTTCCACTTGGAGAGGAGAATTTGCATGTCTCTATCACAGAAACTGTTGTTCTTGAAGCTTTGCTGCCATTTCCCATAAAAGATGAGATAGTAAAGGTCAAGGATGCCATTGGGACTTGTGTCGCTTGGCCGAGGAACCTTGTTATTGCCCCTGCACCTGGTGGGAAGGTAACTCAATTTCTTTGTGTTTACTTCTACATATGTGATTATGGAATATAATCTAACTTATTTTTTTACAACATTAGAAAAAACCAAAGCGTAAAATTCCTAATAGGCCTCAGAAAGATATGTTTGATGATAAGGAAGACTTGCAAATCCTGCCATCGAATCTCCTTGCACCTTTAAAGGACTTATGTATTTGGGCAAACATTGGATTGCAGAATGGGGCAACCATCCACGCCACTTTTGGACCAAAACTTTTTGGTCATTCACATAAAGCCTTTGTATTTAGAAAGGACATCTATGCTATGACACTCTTGTTGGAAGTTTCAGGCAGCTGCGTTGTTTTTTACATGAGGTTATGCAACATGTTAAAGTTACCTATTATTTGTCAGGTTTTGTGATTTTTCATTTGTCAAATCAGTTGAAATGTTGTGAAATGTCAATGTAGCTACCTTCAAGGTGTGTTGAAGAAGACTAAGATGAATGACATGGTCGCCTTTGTCGACCCTACTCCCACGGGTGCAAGCGGCTGTGGAAATCCAACCGAATGAGCTCACTTAATATCAAATCGCTTCATAAATGGGAAGTCTGGGCAGATTTATTTGGTCCCATATAATTCAGGGTGTGTAAACTGAATTACTATGCTGTATGTTGTGTTATATTGTTGTTTTGGTGGATACTTTATATTAACTAGTTTAAACTGATAATGAGTTTTGTTTATGGCATATATATAGTGGTCATTGGATGTTGTCTGCTGTGAATCCAGATGAAGAAACCATTCACTTCATGGATACGTTAAAGAGGCGACTCATCGCTGGCGAATGGAAAACAATTCTGGACAAGTAAGTCAACTGATTTTTCATTGTATAAGTCGATAACTAGGAGTTGTTTCTGCATTATATATATAGATGGTCTGCTATTGATTTGCAAGCTCCATTAAAATCTACAATGCGCACAAGAATAAGAAAGGGAGGAAAACCATTCAATGGAAAAATCTTGCTGTAAGTTAATTGCCTTGTTGGGTCTTATCACCTAAGGTTTTATACTCTTAAGTGCTTCTGATATGGTACGGTGTATTTTTTTTTCAGGGCATTCCGGAGCAGAAAGATAGTAAGACTTGTGGGTATTGCATTGGATCATGCGCTACATGAAGGAGATAGTGGAAGATAAGAATTTGGCGTTTGCAGCTAAAGTATGTGTTTTTGATACCATAACATATTGTATTTCACGGTTTCAGTATGACTTTTTCATCATTGGGATATATGATAGTGCTTTGATTTTTTTTGTTTTTTTGTTTTTGTTTTTTTTTTGCGGTGGGAAAGAAGGACAAATCTTATTTACACAGAAAAGGACATTGATCAAGTTCGGGCAGAATGGGCGAAGCATGTTATCATGTTTCCAGATATGTAGTGTGCTAGGAGGTTTGTCAAACATGAATAGTTAGAGTATGTTTTTGTGCATATTGACATCAGCATGCCTATATAGCTAGATATTGAAGGGTTTTTTGCCTAACTAATTGAACAATCAGCTTTTGCTATTATCGATCATTTTAACCTTAGCAGTTGATTAGTCACTTTTAGCCTCGATGGATTTTAATCTGTTGATTATTTTCAACACTAGATGTACATTGGTGAAATATGGAAATGGTAGTACATGATATGCGGTGGATATGTTGTTAGTGATTTCCAGATATTTGATGAATATATGGTACCGGTTTCTAAATGAATGGTATTGATATATATTGTGGTTTCTGTATATTTCCAGGCTCTGGTATGGCACGTTGAAGCCAAATTCTGTGGTTTTAAACCAAATCATACAATATAAAAATGTGGAACAATTGAACATCCAACAACAGAATTCAAGTAAAATACTGTTGTCTGAAACAAGAAGATTCAACAGACAAAAAAAAAATTCTATAGTCTTAGTCTCATTCCCACGACAGAATATTGTTCTGTATGATACTTTCTCACAACAGACGTAACAATGAAACATCAACTATCTCCATATTCAGACGACATATAAATGTCTTTTTAAACAATATCAAGCAATAGAATGTTATCAACAACTGTGGTTTGAAAGGAGTACACACATCAGAAATAACAAAAAGATTTCAAGCATCCACACAATCAGAGGACAATTAAAAGTCCTTTTAGAGTAAGAGACACAATAGATAAATGAAAGAAAATGTTGTGTCAATAAAGTTCACACAACAGATTTTGAAAATAAACTTCTAAATTCTACACATTCAGTCGACACTTTATTGTTGTCTCATATTTTTTAAGACAATAGAAAATTATTAAAGTCTGTTGCTAAAGTTAAACAACAACAACATTTGACTGTTGTTCTATATCTTATTTAACCACATATACTACCATTTTGTGCATATCTGGCAACATTCAGTCGACAAATATATTTTTGGTGACTGTCGTCTAAATCACCTTCTGATGGATTCAGACGTCGGGCATTGACCGTCGTCTAAACGTCAATCCGATATCAGCTTAATAGAAGACAGATTTTCTTCATATCAGACGACGGTCAATGTCTGTTGTCTGATGGGTTTGTTGGCATAGTGACATGATGCTCCTGTCAATCCTGTGCCACCTTGCATACTCGTTCCCTCCTTTCATTTCAATCAAGTTGTAGGCTGCAAATGGGTTTTCCGTATTAAGCGAAACTCTGATGGCTCTGTCAAATGATACAAGGCAAGGCTTGCCACCTTGTTCATGTAGATATAGAAGTGAAAGATCATGCATAACACTCAATAATTACAAGAGTCAATGCAGATGATGTTAGAGTTACTGTTCCTACACCTACAGCTCAAAAGAAGCAAATAATATACTTATAGAGTCTATGGAAAAGTGTTGGGTCTTAGACTAAGTTAGACGATTCTTTAGAGAGGATCGAATAACGTTACAAATTGAAACTTATTGTGGTGGAAGATTTGTCTGCTAGACAAGTATATGAGAAACTTTTGGAGGTTGTAAAACCTTGAGGCTATAATATTCAAATGATAAATGTGTTAGCTGAACCTTCAAGGCTTCATATTAGTTTTGTGTTAGGTGTGATTGTTGTAGTGCAATGTGAAATTCAACTGTACAACCTGAGTCAATTTAATGATAACTCCCATTTTTAATATAAAAAAAAAAAGTACAATTCCAAATAGCAGCTTGGACCTCTGGTGGTCAAGCAAACCAATGAAGATGTTCTTCATCCACAATTCCACATCACCAACCAGAAGATAAAAAGTATGAGAAGACCTAAGCACATGATTACTGTAATTCACAGATAGAACCAAAGCTTCTGCCTTGGTTAATTCCATAGAAACATAAAGCAAGTGACCATGAGATGAGAAATAGATCGAGAACATTTTTGTTGAATTTAGTGATGTATGGAT
>LYNE01003430.1:12498-25711 GCA_001662545.1 Rosa x damascena | reverse complement strand
AAGGGAGGTAATCTTCTTTTGGATTTTGAAGTGTATTTTAAAAGGGTAAAGTTATGGTACGTTAACATTTCTCATATTTATCATTTTGAGGGCTCATGTTACCACTTTAAGGACTCATGAATTTAGAGTAAAATATATAACTAGAAAAAAAGTCTTCATTAAAGTAAATATGGTTCTCGTTAGAGTAAACTAGGTTCTCATTTGAGTAGTTAGGTCCTAAAAGTGGTAATTGTTGTAACTTCTCATTTAAATCAAAGCTGATAGCCCACTTCATAATGGTATGTTGGTGAACTACTGTTGTTTTACTATGCTAATGAAGTTTTCATTTTTTGATTGGGGGATATTATATAGTTAGTTGGTTTGGATTGATCAAACATGCTGTACTGCAGAGTATATAGCAACTCGATCCAAAACACTTCTTTTCGCAATTGGGTTTTCAATTTCAGTATCTGCTTCTGATCATTCAAATTTAGAGATATTTGGACTTTGGGGATGTTAAAGTTTTTAGTTTGAATTGAGAATTGGCACCAGAGTTTACAGCAGCTCTGAGTATTTGTTTCTTGTTTTACTATACACGCTTTTGAACATTGGTGTTTTGTTGGCCTGCTTCTTTTGCATTTGATTGTTAAATGCATTTGAATGCTTGCATCTTTGCTTTCTAATTTCTTAAATGGGCTTTAATAATGCAGCTCGGTATACATGTACTTTCATGGCCTTTCTTACTTATGAGAGTAGGAGCATCCAATGTCCATTAATTGTATGCAACTCATTTTCGTCATTAGTCCTATCAAGATTATTGTGATCCTCTTGAATTTACTAATTTAATGATCAACTATTATTTACATATCAAGTGCATGACTTGTGTATACATATTGGCAAAAAAATAAACAAGATGGCTCTTCTGTTCTTAATGTTGTTGTGTTGGTTTATGGACAGGTATGCTTAAAAGCGAGGGTTCTCTAATAGGGTTCATGTATCAACTGAGCCTACTCTTTCGAGTCATCACGGCGCCTTCCAGGCAGGACAAATCAAGTTGGAGCTTTGATTGATGCCGCAAAGGCAACTGAGGAGTAGCTGATTGATGCAACTCTGTGGGTACGTAGGTGCTTGGAATGTTACATGAGTTGCAGTAGTCTTGACAATGCAGTATATTTGTTTAGCTTAGTAGATTTTGTCATTAGTACAAAGGTCAATGTTGCATTGATTATCAAAATATTATGTAACACACTCTCAAAGCACAATGTACAGTGCTGTATTATCCTTGTAGTTTCATTTCATTTTACTGCATATGATTGCAATTTCTTCTTGGGTGATTACTGGATAGAATCATAGAAAGCTTAGCTAGAAAGGAATTTGAATATACAGTGTGAAAAAGAAAAAAGAATTTCAACAGCTTTAAATTGATATTTTTTAATTTCAAAATGTTGAAAGATACAATTATCATGAGATGTAAAGACAACTTGGGGTCCCCCTGGAACTGCGAAACCAAATATTGATGGTGCTCGATGTAGTGCTAATGCATGGTCGCATTGCTTCTAGTGGAGTCTTAATAAATTATAATGGGATTGAATTTGCTGTTTTCAAGCCAACTAAGGAATTGGTCGAGTTTTAAATGCAGGTTTGGGGTCTTGTTCTTGGCCTCAAGATGGCATATAATTGCAACATCTCTAAGTTAAGAGATTGAATCAAACTCTGCAATCTTAGTTAACTTAATTCTTCACGAGGACATTGAATCCCACCCGCTTGGTGCTATTATTAAGAGCGGTAGACACTTGCCTTCTCAATTTGATTATGTAAACCTAGCTTATGCATATTTTCAGAGAAAAAAGGGCACTACGGATTCTCTTGCTAAATCAGGCCTTAATTATGACCATGATGTTGTCGTGTTGGATTCCCAAGCTACTACCGCTTTTCTTGATGATTTTTGTGAACATTGTGGACATCAAATTTAAATTTCACTAGCACTACAGATAAGTGGGATTGTGATAAAATAAATAAAATAAAAGTTATGAGGTTATCTTGCTTTGGATTTTGAAGTGTATCCTAAGAAGGTTGACATCCAAGTAACTAAAATAGCATAGAGTTGTAACAAAACATTGACTTTTCTTGTTCTGGTCAACAATGCAACATGCAGCAACTGCCACTTGGATAGTTGGATTAGTTCCAATAAATTTGATCCGAGAGCATCATAGTATGATCAGTATCGGAAGGAGCACAACTCAAATATCCGGTCAAATTGTGTAGCATACCTTACCGTGATTGCTTACCACTTTGTCTCAACTAGATTAACTACCAATACAAGTTACACAATACTTATCCATCAAATTTATAATATTTTTGTATTAATTACATATTATTTTATTTTCACAATTAGAAGTCTCTCACATGCGTATAAATGGTTACTCCAGCATATAATTTTAATTTTAAAACGATAAACAATGTTAAGGTAATTCAATCCATCTAATCAAACAGGGTATGAATCAGTCGCTTAAAACTTGGCATGGCATGTTCATGTAGTTCCCTTCTTTCCCATATGGTCGTGGGCATGTGGATGCCTCATCCTCTATACAGCTCCTTTGGTTCTATAATAATTCAGAAGGATCTATGCTGCTGAGTCGACCCACATGGCGGCAAAACAAAAATGACGTAATAAAGAAAAAAGGCTCGATGGACCCCAGTGAGTTCAAACCTCCACCCAACAATATTGCCACTTCGAAACAGAGCACTGCTAACGTGTTCCTATTTTGAGATTTTCAAGAAAACAAACCAAGTTACGATCTTTATGTATCTCTGTAGGCCCTCCAAGGCCGTTTCTTCCTTTCTTCTCGTACCTCCCTCCTCTGTTTCAATTCAGGTCAGTTCCATATCTCAGAACCCTAATTATTGTTGTTTACGTTACTCTTTGTTTCATCACGTACTGTAAAATAGAGAAAAAAAAGAAAAGAAAAAAAAATGAAAATGATGGTTGGGATTTTAATGACGAATGGTTTGACGGCACATTCGAATAATTAAGACCGAATATGCTCCAACCGCTAATGTCTTCCTCTTGCGTCTTGGTTTTCTGCTCATCAACTACTTTCTTTAATTGGGTTTGTCTTTCATACTCTCTGTGCGTGTGTGTGTGTGTGTGAGGCTTTGGTCTTGGTATCTATATCTAGATTGAAGCTTGCTTTCTTGGTTGTTTGTTAATTTTGAATAACGGGTTTAATTCCTTGAGCGGGATATTGGTAGTTTCTGATTCATGCAATGATTGTTTTGAGCTAAAGACGATTGATTTATGTGTTTTGGTCATTTGGGTTCTTGAATTATAATGTAGAGTCTGGCGGATTGGTCATCTGGGTGGTCTCAAAGATTGAATTTTGAGGTAGTTTTGGTGGTTGATTGAATTAAAGTCTGGTGCTTTGAGCTATTTAGCCTGAAGATTAGATTTCTTGAGGAATTCAACAGGCTTTGTAAATTATGATTGAGTTTCGAGATTTTGGGAATTGGGTGGTTTGAGAAATCAAAGAGGGGAGGATGTACGCGGTTGGGAGGTTAGGGAGCTACATCTCGAGGGGGGTATACACCGTCTCGGGGCCCTTTCACCCTTTTGGTGGAGCTGTGGATATTATTGTAGTTCAACAAGAAGATGGGAGCTTCAAGTCTTCGGCATGGAATGTCAGGTTTGGCAAGTTTCAAGGAGTTTTGAAGTCCAAGGAGAAGGTGGTGAACATTTGTGTAAATGGAGAGGAGGCTAGTTTCCACATGTATTTGGATAATAAAGGGGAGGCCTACTTCCTTAGGGAGGTTGATGCAAAAGAAGGGGAATCTGTGTTGTTTCCTTCCACGTCTTCCAGTGATGAGACGGATGAGCAATCTCGAGAAAAGAGGCAGCCAGTGAAGTCCAAAAGTTGCAAGTATGATGCTGAAAGTTTGATTGTTGATCACAATAATAAGTGCAATGGGAAGGTATTATCCAGGACAAATTCCCGGAAGTCGCGGATATTTGGGATATTTGGAAGCAGGTCAATGAAGGAGAGAATGACGGTCAACGAGGAGGCAGAGGGTGACAATAGCACGATTGGAAGGGTGGATTCTTTGGAGCGTGCAGAGTTTGCGGCCAACCTTTTGGAGGTGAAATGGTCCACTAGTCTTGCCACCAAGAAAAACAGGAAAGAGGGTGGTTCTCGTCTCTCTTGTCCTGATATTTTGGAGAGTGGAGTTGATGAAGATATGCAGATTAGTTCTGAGCACCGCCGGGTTTGCTCATCTCTACCTGATTGTGCTTTGCAGGAGGCGACTGCCTTCTGCAATTCCCAAATAGGCAATGATCCTCTGTCTCGCTTTGACAAAACACCTAGTTATGCGGAGGAAGCTAGTCTAATTTCATGTTTAAACACCCCGAATATAGTGTCTAGAGTATGCATAGAATTGGATGAGTCTGGGGCAACTGAAAATGATGGAAATGTAAAGGCACTCGTACCCAATATCACAGGTTCGGATCCTACAATTCCACACTCACTAGAGGTGGAAGCATTTCCATTTCCTGGAAAGCGTTTTGTTGGACAGGTTTTTGATGACAAAGGTGTTGTACTAGCTGGCTGTGGCATTTCCGAGAAGGGCGGTGGAATAGATAGAGTTGAATCCTTTATTTACTGTCAATCATCAGAGAGTGCAGTAGTGGGAACATATGGTTCCAGCGAACAAACTCATGAAAAACTTTACATTGCTAGAGGAGATTGTGGAAAAGTTCATGTTCATGCCGAAGCAGTACATGCCAGAACTGAACTGCTATCTAAGGTAATCTTTCTTAGAATCTCTTGCAATGGTACAGAAGAGTTTTAAAACTATTTAAGAATGTGTGGATGTCATTTTTATTACGGCTTTTTAGCGACAAATATGTGTAGACAAATGAGGAAATAGAATGTAATTAGAAATTACCCCTTGACTAATATTGTTCTTATATCAATATACACTTGGATTTTAATTTTCATTGACTTGAGACCAAGTATGTGTGTTCTTGATCAGGAAGCAGTTACTGAGCAGTTTGTTGAAGATATTGCCTTAAAGGTGCAACCATTGGAGGCTCCTGAAACTTATTCTCACGAAACAGCTCATCATTCTTGCATAGGTAACCATAATGGGGACCTTGGAGGGCCAGCAAAAGATCCAGAGCACTGTAGTCAAATGGTCCATATTAATGCATTGCCTGATTCAGTTGAGATTGAATCACGTATCCTACCTAGGTTAAGCAATTCTGACCATCAAGTTCAAGATGAGAAAGAATTTAAAGGCGAAGATATCACATGTGATGTCCAAACCTCTCCCGGGTACATTAGTGGTTCTGAAATCACTCAAGCCACAAGTGTGGTGCCACCAGGGAGATTAGAAGAAGAACAATTCCTTTTCAGTGACTCTGACGAACTCAACACCACTAAGGTTCAATGCACGGAGTCAAGTTCTTCACAATGTGTAGATGGAGAAATTAGTGTCTTGTATGGTCCAGATGGCAGTAAAGAATTTAATGGGTCAGCAGTCAGTACAAATTATGAATCATACTCATCTCCAGAAAAGTTTGCTCAAGAAATCCCCTCAACTGGTTTTGAGAAAGTTATAGGTAAACTGAAGGCAACATCAACTACAGTCGACATCCCCAGAAATCAAAAGGCTGCTGATAAGGAAGTTGGGATGCTGGTGGGATCATTGCCCAGTATGTGGCATCAGACTGACAATTTGAGTGCATTGGATCTTGATGCTCCTTTAAGCCATTCGCTGGACTCAAAAGCCAAAACCTTGAAGTGGATACAGCAAAATAGAGATGATTTGAGCTGTATAAAGTTGGACATAGAGCAACAGTTACCTCTGGTGAAGCTAGACGCTGAGAATGCTGAGGGTACAGAGGAGCTCAAAGATGTTCCCGGCAGTCCTGCACTAGGTAAGAAACTTGGATTTATGCTTGTATGATATGCTTATTTTCAGGATTTTCATGTTCTGAAATGATATAGTGAGTGCGCACATGTGTGTGTGTTTTACGTCAAAATAGACTATATATTTATCTTTTTCCACTAGTGTGTACAGAAGGGAAATTTTATTCGCACATCCCTAAATACTTAATACACCACTCATTTGATTTATTATTCTATCATTTTATTAAATACACCACTCAAAGTACCTAAATTATCCTCAAATCTCAAAATTCTATATAAAATCACTATATATAAATCAATATTAAAATCATCATGCTAAACTTTATCATAATCACAACATTCTATATATATATATATATATATATATATCATAATGAATTTAAATGTGTTTAGTCAAGATTGTTGAAAAATAATCATGAACAAATGAAGAGGATCCCAACTAGGTTTATAACTACATTGTTGTTATTTTCTCTCCGTTACTTATCATGAAACAACATATACAATCATAAAGATTTTGTAATGCAAAATTGCTAGTAGTCAAGCTTGTAGAAGAAGATTCCAATTAGGGTTTATATATCTCATACTAGGTTTTATTTTCTTTCTATTAATTACCAAGAAACAATATGAACAATCATAAGAATTTTGTAATTAATTGCTAATAATCAAGCTTGTCATGAACTCATGACAAAGATTTCAACTTGAATTTATAACAATATTAAAAGCTATTAAACATATTCCAACTATAGTTCCTTTTCTAATATGGATGTCTTTTTAGTCATTTCATTTACCCATATAATCTGATTTTAAATGTAGAAAAATTAGAATATGTATTAAGTATCTAGGGATGTGTTAATAAAATTTATGATATATTCCATGACTGTCCATGGAATCTGGTTGGTAAAAACTGATTAATAGTCCACTTTCTTCGTAGTTAGACTTATTGCCTGAATTGCAATATTATGCAAATTGGAAAGATCTCATTTCTTTTTGGTGCAAAAATGTACAAGTTTCTTTATGCAAAGCTATCCATATGCAAACACTTGCTATATGAAGTATGGGATGGGATCTAATACTGCTTCGCAATCGTTTGATGCCCAAATCTGGATTTTAATAAATGTACCTCTCTAGGCCTGTCTTAGCTGCTTGTTGTCAGAAATAATGGCCAATATTTTTCCTAGGATGTAGTTGCTTCTATTGTTTTATAGATGTTTCATTTGGAAGAGACAAATATTTGAGTGCCTAGGGGAATGATAGCTGTTGACCAAGTTGAGAAAAACCATTACAGGAGATCCATCAAAAGCTAGTGTTACCCCTAGTGGAAGCTGGAAACTCTGGCCTTTCCGTTTCAGGAGAACAAATTCCCAGAAGGCTATGCAACCAAATCTGAATGATTGTGGAAGTCCTGAAGTTGAGAATGCTTCAGAGAGCGTGGTTGGTGTGGATAGTAGTAACATTGTGCTTACACCAAAGGGGATGAAGAAAACAGAAAGGGCAACCTCTCCAACATCTGAGCAGTTGGCATCCTTAAATCTAAATGAAGGGAGAAATACAGTAACTTTCACATTTTCTACTGCAATGCTAGGAAAGCAGCAGGTAATATATTCCTGGGTTGTCAGTCTTGATGACAGTTAATTACTTTTGAATTTGATTTCTTTGTCATCTTATGTGTTCCAGATGTACTTGCTCTGCTTTCTTATAATTTTTGGTTCATTACAGGTTGATGCCAGAATTTATCTTTGGAAATGGAATACTCGTATAGTGATCTCAGATGTGGATGGGACAATCACAAAGTAAGGCTGTTATTTAAATATTATACCTAACTTTAATCCTTTGTATTCGAGAATTCCTCAAGTTCATGTTTTGTCCTACATCTTGCAAAAAGTAAGAAGTAAGCTAGATATATCCATTTGTCAAGGATATATTTTAACATGGTTAACAAGATAAGATAATAGTATGAAAACAAGAGGTTTTCTTGAACCAAAACTGGGACTTACCTGATTTGCCTGATCCACTTGATTTGCATCATTTTACAGATCAGATGTTCTAGGTCAGTTCATGCCCTTGGTTGGTGTAGATTGGTCACAAACAGGTGTCACACATTTGTTTTCAGCCATTAAGGTTTGCTTTGTCTCATCGCATTGTGCCATTGCCTCTGATGGAAATATTATATGTTTTTATATTTTAATTCTCATGGGGCCTAATCTTTCCAGAGAGCTAATTATAATTTTAATATGATGCAGGAAAATGGATATGAATTACTTTTTTTGAGTGCACGTGCCATTTCTCAGTCCTCTCAGACGCGACAATTTCTGTTTAACCTTAAGCAGGTCGGTACTTGGTTCATGCTAAATATTTCGTGTATTTGAACAAACCAAATAAAATAAAATAAAGAAAAATCTTTCTTTCCATATTTACAGGATGGGAAGGCTTTACCTGATGGGCCTGTTGTTATTTCTCCAGATGGACTTTTTCCTTCTCTTTTTCGGGAAGGTAAGTTTTATGTATGCACTCTGTTTTCCTAGAACTTAACTGCCATTAATTAGGCGTGTTTTGTGCTTGTTCGGATGGCCATTTTTACATCTACTCTCATGATAGAACAGAAGTGGTCAACTGCTTTATGTATTGTGCTGGAGCATGTTCTTTTCTTGTTCAATAATGTGTTACTTATAAAAAATTAAAAATACAAACAATTAAATGCCTACTCAAACAAAATATATGTTTCGTATGCTAAGAAGTAATTTTAAAGGACATACGCCACATCAGAGTCTCGTCACTGAATCCCACCTAATTTTATAATGCATGAACTGACTCTTGCTCTGTTTTTCACAGTTATCCGGAGGGCTCCTCATGAATTCAAGATTGCATGCTTAGAGGTTCCTTGCTTTCTACCTGTCGATTTGGGATATTCACTTGTCTTTTCTACATCATTTTTTTACCATATTCCTGATGGTGTAATTTGTTCCATCAGATTTGTCTTGCTTGTATATCTTTGCACTGTGGTCTGTAGATAAAAATCTTGCCGATTAATAATACTGATGTAGTATGATTGTTAGCTGATATTTGTTCATTAACTGACCAGTCTGTGAGTTTTTAGACTGTTTGTTGGTAATATTTCAGTTGCACCATTCGTTTCGTTTGAATATCTTACATTTTCCTTTTTTTTGCAGGATATCAAATCACTGTTCCCTTCTGATTGCAACCCGTTCTATGCTGGTTTTGGAAACAGAGATACTGATGAATTCAGCTACCTTAAGGTTGGAATCCCCTTGGGTAAAATCTTCATCATTAATCCCAAGGTAATTAAGACCTTCATGACAACTTAGCAGTTATATTGAAATCTGTAATATATCTACGTCAAATGCCAACTTTTCTTTTTCTGATGATTTGGGTATGCAGGGTGAGATTGTTGTGAACCGCCGTGTTGATGCAAAGACATATACCTCCCTTCATGCTCTCGTAAATGGCATGTTCCCCCCCACAACCTCCTCACACGAGCAGGTATTGGTTCTGCAATAATTCTGTTCTAAATTTGTTGCTCTTGGCCATTTTAATAACTTTTAAATATCCAAGTCAGGAGGAACCCTCTGACCATGCTTTCCTTCCCATGTTGATTACAGGAGGATTTTAATTCGTGGAATTTCTGGAAACTCCCACCACCTGATGTCAGTTGAGGTGTAAAACAGTCTTTGGCCTTCTTTGGTCCTCTCTAGATATGTAAATAGATGAGTTTTGCGACGCTTGTTTCAGAATTGTCAAGGTAAATTCCAACTTCACATTTGCTTAATCTGTCAGAAACTCAGTGTGGAGTTTTGGTTGTAGAATGACAGTGCAGCATCCAATGAACTTTCAGAATATGATCGCTGAAGTTCTGCTTTGCTTCATTTTTGCTGAGCTGGCTGATATAGTGGCGACTCGAAGCAATATATGGAAGACATACAGAAAAACAGTTGGACGGAGGGATCCTGCTCCAGTTGGTCTCGTTGTTTTTCTCTGTTAAATCCAATTTTGTCTAGTTCACGTATTTTAGTCCCATGAACACTTCGATTTGTAAGTATTATTGGACACCGACATGGGTAATAGGCTGTTGCACATATTTCATGTACAGAAATTATTTATAAATGTAAATTCATTTTTCATATCCTATACAATCGTTCTGATCCTTTCGTGAAGGTCTACTTTTTTACTTCTTTTAGTTTTTACTGCAAGACCCGTAAGAACAGCATCAGTTTTCTGTTTCCAACTGAGAACTAATCAATACAAACTTTGATTTCTAATTCTATCACAATCAGTTATACGAATAAGATGTACATGGATTAAGGAGGGAATACTAAGCAATCCATAGCACCCCACCATGCCGAAGCATGTGCATGACCTTGGTGGTGCTACAGTTGCATTTATTCTGCCTCTGAAGGTCACTCATTCCATAGAGAATACAACACAAATCTATATAAATAGGGAGCTGATGATCAAAAGTGTATGATCCTGACACCCAAATACTTCTGTGCAAACTCTACAAGGTTGTCGAGTTCTTCTTCACCTATGTATCCGTCTTGATTGACATCTGCAGATCGTAACCCACGCCTGCTCTTGAACGTGGCAAAGCGTCCGCCGGTGGAGCGGATAGCCTGGCGGAGTTCCTCTTTGCTTATACGGCCATCTTTGTCAGTATCAAATTTCTTCAGCCATTTCTTCAACTCCTCGGTGGTCATAACACGTTTGCCATCACTAGCGACACACTTGCTCTTAATCGCCATTGAGAGAAGTATATAATTTAGCTTGTAGTAGTCGGATACTTGTATTAGCAAGTTTGTGCTGTAAAAGCCTTGGATCATCCTCTTTATAATCTGTTGGTGACGGAGCTCTCTCTCTCTCCCCCGCTTAGATTCGATTCAACTTTCCCCGACAATAATTTATCGAATGAGGTTCTACTGAAATGATCCAAACGTGAAAGAATTGGATTGCTGAGGATTCTTTTTATACCACCAGTACCACAGAGTCTAGTGGAGAATGAGTCAAAGAAGTGAAGAACTTGGGAATACATTTTAGAAAATTACACACAAGTGTCATTTTGAAACTTTAATTAACCCTAATTTATACATACGTCCTTCACCATAGGGGTGAATAAATTATTTTATTTCTTCTAGCAAAAACAAAAAGAAAAAAGAAAAGGTTCCTTAAAAAAAAAAAAAAAAAAGAGGTTTATTAACTATTTAAGCCATTCTATTATGTTGAGAATATGACAAGTGGAACCTTACCTGTGGGTTTATAAGGGTTTGAGTCACTTCATCCATTGCCAATTGGTTTTAGATGTGAACCCTAAATTACTTTATCATGGTATCAGAGCGGGTTACCCACGTGTGCATGCCTAATGGCCACACGGGCTCCACATCAACCAAAGTTGTCCACTTGTTTGGCTTGAAAATTTCACATGAGAAAAATGGAACCTTGCCTAAAAGTTGTCCACTTGTATGGCTTGAAAATTCCACATGGGAAAAATGGAACCTTGAAAATTTACGGGCTCCACGTCACCAAAAGTTGCCTATGGGTTTATAAGAGTTTGCCACTCCATCCATTGCCAATTGGTTTTGGATGTGAAACTCAAATTACTTTATCATATTATTGGGTAAATTATAAGGGTTTGGACCACTCTATCCATTGCCAATTAGTTTTGGATGTAAACCCCAAATTATTTTATCATATTGTTGGATGAAATTTCATGCCCACATTTTGAAGGCTAAT
Source organism: Rosa x damascena (assembly GCA_001662545.1). Classification (NCBI taxonomy): domain Eukaryota; kingdom Viridiplantae; phylum Streptophyta; class Magnoliopsida; order Rosales; family Rosaceae; genus Rosa; species Rosa x damascena. The sequence goes on along the minus strand of LYNE01003430.1, from coordinate 14,066 downwards.
AGGCTATGATAAGGAGTTGAGGACATATTAAAAAATTACTTTGAATTAAAATTTATAGTTTTAAATTAAATGCATGTTACTTGTTCAAATGAAATCAGAAGATGACAAATTGTTTTATTATAAGCGAAAAACTTAATGACTAATAATTATATTCTCAAATTTAATAGTTTTTGTGTGCAAGTTGTTACATACATAATACATATATAATTAGAATTAGATGAGTTGGTGTAAAAATTTGTGGTTGAATTCAATAACTGTACGATACACACACAGAGAACATCTACAATTCTTAGGTTCACCCATTAAGTGATTAAGTGAATGAACATATTCACACTTTCTTGCGATTAACGTAGAATAACTTTATAATTTTCTAGTCAAACCATTCATGTTGTATAACGTAATACAAAGACTAGCTCTGTAAAAAATCAATCAAATTAAAGACATTTTAGTTATTTATTTATACGAAATACATGGACGGTTCATAATAATAGTAGTAAGAGTTGTTAGAACCATCCATTTGTTTGATTCAATTAGATAAACTAATGATTTCTGATTCGATTTATTTTTTACGGAGATGATCTTTAAAGGCTAATTTAATATATGGACCGTTGGATTATAAATTTATTAAATAAAAGAATGTTATTGACAATGGGGTGAATATGTTCGTTTACTCTAAGGATGAACCTAAAAATTATCCATCTTATTTTAACTTGGTAATTAGAAATACATGAGAAGAGGGACAACGTACGTATAGGTCACCTCCTTCCTTCACTTAGTTGGTCGCAGCTATACATTTATTACTGCTTACACACCAGGACGCTCATGCGTCTACACATACATACACACGTACACATATAAGACGTACCGAATCTAAAATACGTAGAGCAGTTAAGCTCATGTGTGAACCTGAAGCTGGTTTAATTACTGCGCGGTGTATACTTGAGTTCCAGGGTATAGGTGACTAGTTCATTGAGCTCCGTCTCGAGAGAGATGAAGCCATCCTTGTCGGCATCGGCACACCTTCGTCCTCGCCAAGCTCTGTAGTCGGGCAAAAGCGCCCCGAGTTTAGCGAACGCAGCCTTCACCTCATCCCAGGAGAGCTTGCCGTCTCCGTTCTTGTCATAACCTTTGAAAATATCTATGATCTGCTGCCTAGTGTACGGAACACCCTTTTGCATAATCTCAGGCTTCTGAGGCTTCGTCTGGTCTTTCCGCCCCATAATATATGCAAGAAAATTTAGGGATTGTTGGGTGAGATATGACTTTCACTACTATGAATTTGTATATGATGGATTAGTGGGTTGAGCAAAACATCTATATATAGGGCTCTGGCTGGTCCCTGCATATATTCCAATTCTAGGAGTCAGTAAAATATTTAGTGTATAAGCTAAATATATACGGGCATGATTAAGAAAAGATTGATATAATTGGTTATTGACAGTCAGTTTTATTTTCGTGGGTACAATGAACTTTAAGCAACTTATACTGTGACACTCCACTTATGTCCAGAAATATTATGCATATAAAATGTAATTTGTGGTTGCCTTTTTTTTTTTTTTTTTTTTTTT
>LYNE01003429.1:10257-28016 GCA_001662545.1 Rosa x damascena | reverse complement strand
CAATTTTTAGGGATTCTAAATCAGATGTATGGACGTTGAGAACTTCGTAATCCACCACTAGTTATGATCAAAGAAAGACAATTTAACCTAATCTTCAATTACTAAGGTATGTGAATGAAACCAATCAAGAACTTTAGGATTGCCACTAAAGCCTTATTTTTCCCAAAATTACTTAGAACCGTGAACACAATGCATCCTAAGCTTGCTTATATGCAATCAAGGTGTAGAACGCTACCCTATCAAATTAACTCATTAAGTACACATAAACACATTAAGCTCTTTGGAAAGATTGATTTTAGAGTACAAAACTAGTGAGGAACGCCATCCTAGCATGCATTCTATTTGTTTGATTTCACCTAACATGTAGGCTTTACTACTTAAGTGCTTTAAGATCGTGAACGCACTGCACCTTAAAACTAGCTCCAATTACATGCTCATATTTTAGGTGATCAATCTAAGACATAAACATATAAAAGATTTTATAAAACAAAACCAAACAAAGCATTCACAAAACCTTGTAATTGAGAAAGAGATTCAAAAGCTAAAAATCCATCACATAACTAGGGTTTCATACTAGTTCTCAACATAGAATATTACTCGCTCCTAGTTTGCAAATCCGAAGACATATACATATTGAATTTGAAAAGTACAAAAGGAATAAACTGTAGAGGGCAGTAGATATCACGATCTCACTTTGAATATTCTCCAAGAAAGCTTGAGGCGTCTTCAAAGCAAGAGCACGACAGGATGATGGAAGATGATCTGATGGAAGATGGTGGCTACGGCTTCTCCTTGGAGTAAGGATTTCGTGAACTATGATGAGGGGAGAGTATGGAGCTGTGGTCTCTGATTTAGGGCAGTAGATGGTGTGTGTATCTGTGTTTTCATATCCCTTAAAAATGTGGAAGGAGGCCCTTTATATAGGAGTTACAAGTTCAAGGGTATTCTTGCAATTAAATTGAGTTTTTAGTTCTCCAATGTGAACTCTTCTTCTTGGGCTGAAATCTTTGACTTCTATATCCTTCACAGCTCCTATATAATGTGTACAACTCATTAACAACTCATCAAAGAGTCCCCAAGAAGCCTCAAAACAATCTGCCAATAGATACACACAATCTGCCAAGAGATGCAAAGAATCTGCCTCACTTATGATAGCCTTTTTAGCCCCTCTCTTAACTAGGTTCCATCTCAGATTTGAACGTGATTTTCAGGCAGGTAAAATTTTTGATATTGGCCTTCAAAATTCTGCAAAAATCTTCTAAAAATCCCCTCGACTTGTTGCCCAAAAACAGCCTTGAAAAGTCTTCACAATCAAATCAGTCAGAAATTTCCAGATTTTCCTTATTTTTTGGTCAAATTTATGGGCTTGTAGAATGACTTTGTAGCAATCTTTTTGTATATTTCTCAGGCCTACAATACCCTATAGCATCATTTATTGATGTCCAACAATAATCTTCCAAAGGATACTCCAATAAAGTCTCCAAAAGATGGCTCAAACATGCTTCGCAGATAAGACTTGTCAGAAATTTCAGATTTTTCTTATCCTCTGCTCATCTGTGCAGGATCATAACTTATGCATTCCACCACCTTTCTGGATGATTCTTGATTTTAAAATGCTCTAAAACATCTAACCTTCAAATATGGGTGGGAAACTTTATGCATGTCATGCTTTAAGTCTAGTAGAAAAGCCCTTGAAAAAGCATCCTGAAAAGCTGATGGAAACAGTCTTCTCGAGGTACCAAATTTGACCACAGCCTCCGGCTTCTTCTTTATCATTCTGGACCAAATCTTTTCTTGTAGTTATAGTAGAACATGTGATCTTCAAATATTGCTAGGCTTTTCTTCTGATTCCACTGGAAAGTTCTTCAAAACACCTTCTGAATACAGAAGAAAATAAGGCAGCTTCTAGTACTCTGTTTTCTGATTCTTGGCAACTGTTTTGCACGAATTTTTCCACAAGCTTTCCTTCTTGTTTCTGACCGTATAAATGGTGATCTTTCATCTTTTGCATCACTACTATACACCTGAGCCTTAACTTGCCACAATTGAGCTCCTATTTCTCCACGGTTGCTCCACAAACCTCCTAAGAACATAACAAAGTTAGTTTGATTTTTTAACTAAATAACTAAGCAAAAGTGTAAAGGGGTAAACTATAAATTCGTCGCATTTTATGCTCCTATCATAATTCTCCAAGAATATCTTTTATTTGTTGCACACACTCCTCCTTTCCTTAAACTTCTTCCTTGAAAGTCTCCAACGAAAATCTTCCTTGTGTGGTGTCAATCCCTTTGCTTTTTCTCTCTCTTTTCACGGCAATCAATCACAATTAATCCTCCAAGAATATCTCTTCCCCTAAAAATCTCCCTTGTGTTGTAAAACTATAGTAAACAAATTTGAGAGAGAGAGAGTATAGACGTACAGAATAGAATATGTGTATTATTCTTCTCACCATGAGGAGCCTTATATAGGACTACATGGTGTACACAAAAGGGTAATGCTTAATTACAATCCAATCACTTCTACAATTACAACCTATCAATCACCAATCTATAGGGATAGACACCTATTACTCATCATCTATTCACATGATTATCCACAAATAGTGTTGCATAGGCTGAGCGCTTCTAAGTTGCCTCGTCAAAAACCTTGCCAAGTAATAAAAACCCTGTGGGAAAAAAAACAACCTTGGTCGAAGGAGAAAAAGAGCACAACGCGCTTGAGTGTGGAGTAGCAGTATCACAGCTTTAGAGATAGGTAAAGTCTCCTTATCAGCACCATAAGTAGGTAGTATGTCTACGAGAGGGATGCATTAGAGTTGCTACACCAAAACCTTGCCCGGTAAACCCAGTGGGAGAAACCCGTGGTCGAAGGGAAAAGATGAGCAAATGCATGTATATGTCGAATCAAAGCATCTTCAGGATGTAGTATAAGTGGGGTGACCATGCTAAAGATGTGCCTCGTTAAAACCTTGCCAGGTAACAAAACCCAGTGGGACAAAATAACCCTGGACGAAGGACAAAAAGAGTACACGATGGTCAAGTGGGTATGCTTCAAGATACTCCCCCTGATTTCGACTCCCCTTAAAAATTACATGTTAGGTAATTCAGATAGTTTACGTAGACCAATACCTCGAACATGCTTTTGGAATGCAAACTTTAGTAATGACTTGTAAAAGAGGTCTGCACGATTGTCTTCAAATCAAATATGCTTAACTTCAATCTTCTGATGTTCCTGTTGTTGCTAATTGAAGGAGAACTTCGATACAATATGTTTGGTGTTGTCTCCTTTGATGAAACTCATCTTTATCTGCTCTAGGTAGGCAGCATTATATATCCTTGTAGATAATGGTTGGTTCATCAGTGGTGGAATGCAGTCCACATGTGCTTCAAACACGTTTTGTAACGGCTTTTAGCCATGTACATTCACATACTGCATCATGAAGAGCTAGTATCTCAGCATGATTCGAAGAGGTAGCAATAAGTGTCTATTTCGTAGACCTTCAAGAAATTGCAGTATTCCCAATGGTAAAGACATAACTAGTTTGGGAACGTGCCTTGTGCGGGTCTGATAGATAGTCTATATCAGCATATCCAACAAGGCAAGGGGGTTTGATCCATTCCTTGATGCGTAGGGATAGACTAAGTCCATATCTGCCGTACCTCTAAGGTAGCGAAAAATGTCTTTTATGCCATTCCAGTGGCGGCGTGTTGGCGCAGAGCTATATCTAGCTAACAAGTTCACATCAAATGAGATGTCCTATCTAGGGCATTAAGCCAAGTACAATAATGCGCCTATTGCACTTAGATATGGGACTTCTGGCACCAATATCTCTTCGTTATCATCTGCAGGACGATACGGTTCTCTCTAGACTTCAAACGACCATGGGTGTGCTTGCTTTTATCCTCATTAAAGCATCTTAACATCTTTTAGATGTAATTTGGTTGATGGACCAAAATTTCATTTGCACTGTGCTCGGGCTCCAGGTCGAGACAATAATTTGTTCTCCCAAGGCCTTTCATCTCAAATTCCAACTTCAGGTGCTTTGCGGTTTCCTTGATCTCTTCAGGAGTATCGATCAAATTCATGTCATTGACATAGACAGCCACAATTCCAAACTAGGAACTTGTTTCCTTAATAAACACGCATGGGCATAGTTTATTATTCACATATCCCATCCCAATCAAATATTCACTTAGACGGTTATACCACCTCCATCTAGATTGTTTCAATCCATAAAGTGAACGCCTCAAAACTAATGGAGAGCATGTTCCGTGGTCTAGAACTATTTGCATCGGGTATATTAAGTCCTTCAGGAACTTTTATGTATATCTCTGTATCGTGATCCCTATAGAGATAAGCTGTGACCACATTCATAAGCTGCATATTCAGTTTTTCGGAAACTACCAAATTGATAAGGTAGCAGAATGTTATGACGTCCATTACGGGAGAATACGCCTCCTCGTAATCAATCACAGGGCGTTGAGAAAATCTTTGCGCCACTAGATGAGCCTTCTGTATCACAATCTCATTTTTCTCATTACGCTTCCTTACAAATACCCATTTAAATTCTACGGGTTTAACATGGGGAGGTGTCGGAATAACAGGTCCAAACACCTTTCTCTTTATCAAGGAATCTAATTCGACCTGGATTGCTTATTTCCTTTTTTGGCCAGTCGTCTCTACGTTGACATTCATCAACGGAGCGAGGTTCGATGTCATCGCTATTTATAATTTCGGTAGCTACTGCGAATACAAATATATCATCGATGATAATCTCAATCCGATTCCAATCTCACTAAATTTACCGAGATTTCTCTATTCTCGGGAGTGGGTTCAAATGTTGGATCGTCCCCCAACATCGTCTCTTCTAGGACAGACCCATAATCCGGATTTATCTCATGAGATGAATCAGTTTGAGATTGCGATGTCAAGAGGATTCGTTTGTGCCAAGTTTACCCTCTTCTAGGGATAAGAATCCTTCAAACCTAATGGTCTACCTCACTTCTGGGCAGGGACATATGACTGGTTAGCCGCCATGGTCGTACCTCGTCCATCTGGGACGACACATCCTACAGGGACGTCTATCCTTGCAGGCACATTTGCAGCAGGTATATATGATCTCGTCACTTTAGCTAGATCAGAGAAAGCGTCTGGCATATTTTGGGCTACACTGTGTAGATCTAGAATTCTCCGCACTTCATTATCACATTGTGCTGTTCGGGGATCAAGATGAGACATAGTGGGGACATTCCACGTCAATTCACGACGTTCATCAGGAACGGTAACGTTCTTATCTCCCCCTAACGGCGGGAAGACTGTCTCATCAAAGTGACAATCCACAAATCTAACGGTAAAGAGATCACCTGTCAAGGGCTCTAAAGAGCATATAATGGATGGGATTCATAATCGACATACACGCCCATCCTTTGTTGAGGACCCAATTTTATACGTTGTGATGGCACAATTGGCACGCGGACTGCATACCCAAATGTGCGTAAGTGCGAAACATCAGGTTCGTACCCAGTCACCAACTGTAACGCAGAGTAAGGTTGGGTAGCAGTGGGCCTCAACGGGACCAACATAGCTGCATGCAAGATTGCATAGCCTCACACAAAAACTAGGAGCTTGGTGCGCATTACCAAGATTCTATTTGCGAGACCATCTTGGGTGTGAACATAGGGAACTATATGTTCAGCATCAATCCCAAGGAAATGCAATAATCATCGAAAGACTTCGATGTAAACTCTCCGGTATTATCAAGTCTTATGGACTTTATGGGATAATCCGAGTTGTGAGCCCTCAATTTCATGACCTGGGCGAGAGTTTAGCAAAAGCAGCGTTTTCTTGCGGACAATAGTGTAACATGTGATCACTTTGTCGATACATCAACCAAAACCATTAATATTTAACTGGTCCACATGGTGGTTGGATATGTCCACAAATTTCCCTTGCATTCTGTGCAGAAAAATGGTGGTGTATGTACTAGTCTTTGCATATGATGGTCTAGTATGGCATAGCGTGTCATTATATACAAAACCCTTATTCAGAAGGGGGTGCACCTATGATGAATTGAGGATACGGTGCATCATACTTTGACCTGGGTGTCCCAAACGGTCATGCCATAGCAAGTAGTTGCTTGAATTAGTTAGCTTCTAGCTAAAAAATTCCAATTTCTCCAATGTACGCTTCTGGCCACACACTTTGGAGGTTATGCAAAGATATTACACTCATTTTTCTCAGTGGCCAGCGTGATAACCGTTGATTCGAATATCCTTAATACTCAATAACGTTCTTCTGGAACGTGGAGATTATAAGGCCTCATTAATGGTAGGTTCAGTACCATTCGACAACATATAGTGGGTTTTGCCATAGCCCTCTATCAGGTTGGATTGCCCTGATACGGTTGTCACAGAGGTATGAATAGACAATAAGTTTGAAAAACATCTCCGATCTGGGAGTATGGCGTGTGTAATAGCACTTTTAACCAGACAACAAACTTCCCCACATAATATGTCTATTCATTTATTTAATTTAATGGATCACATGTATAAATAAGTTTATTGATTTAAATACATTCGAACATAACCACATTTTCATAATCCAAAATGATTGAAAACATAAATCACCAAAAATAATCCGAAGATGTTTCATTCATTAAGATGAAATAGATATGACACAAGGGACCAATTATACCCATGTCTTTGAGTTCTAATCCTCAGTATGTTCAGTAACTGCCTGAAAATCCATGATCTCTAGTGTGGAATCGATAGAAAATTACCCTTCAATAAAGTTGGTATTTCGAGTTCCGCGACCGGCGTAATACTCATCTACTGCTTCGGCTATCGCACAACAGGTGTAGGACCAGCAGTCAATTCCTCCACATTGATAATAAAGATCATGCTGATTCTGGTGGTGACAGGCCGGACCAGTGTTCCTTTCAACTAGGGCTTGCTGAGTTATGGCATCATGGTTCCTACCACGTGGAGCCTAATTATGTGGCCTCTTGGACTTTGGCCAAGTGGCAGACGGTCATATGGGTTAATTTCGTTCTGCCAACCATGTCTTGCTTCAAGCAAGAAATGGTCATCTGATGGTGAAAGTGCTCTTCCAGAGCAACCCAAAGAGTCTGTGTATCCTCTTAATCGGGTACTTAACTTGGAGTGCTCTCTCCATATGTTGCTTTATGAACATTATGGCACTCGCCTTAAAAGCCTCAATGACGACATTGTCAATATCGATTGTTGATCTCATCTTCTTTATAGTCAGATGAATTTTCACATCTTGAGTTCACTTTAGATAGTTTCTTCTGGAGACCTCCAAAGCAACAAAGTCAAACATGTTGAGATTTGACATTTCTTACAGGAAAGGAACAAATAATATTAGTGCTTTGGGTAATATCATCCATAAGCAAGTAATGAGAACTTCAGGTTCTATAACAAGGTATGAAAAATCGGAGTAGACATGTAAAATCTACTGGTTTTATCGTGTCTGGTGAATTTATGAAGGAAACTTCTAGTTTCTTAAACGGCATTATCGAAACTACAAGTTCGATATATGTATGAACTACTGGTTCATTTAGAACTTCTAGTTCATTAGGTACCTGCATTTTCTACACATATATTCTAGTGCGAAAATGTAGACAAGTAACACAATAATATTGAATAAAGTAAATTGTAATAATATCTCACAAATTGGATAAATAAAAATCACAAATCAATTGAGATATTAATTGCATGCTAGTAATATAGTAGATTAATTATCATACAATTATGTAAATAAATGCTTCTGGCAATTAATTACACATATTAGATATGGAGAATCTATTTACAATATGAAATCATTTTTCCTTTTATTTTTGATTCTGCTGGACCAAAGAAGGAGTGGGCTTGATAGTGAAGCCTATCGAGCTTAGTCTGCGGGCTCGTGACCTAGGCTTTCATGTGCTGGTAAAGAGTATGTGAGGCCTGCTGGGCTGCTAGGTCCTGCAGAAGGAGAGTGGGCCTGCTGGGCTCAGGCTAGTCTGCCAAGGAATGAAAAGTTATTACTCAACCCTTTCGGTAACTCCAATTGAATACGACCAGGTAAGGAATGATGAGGTTTAGGTGGAGCGAGGCTCACTTAAGTACACAGCCTCATTTGAACCTTACCTAGACATCGCATCCAACTGGATGAGCCTACTTTGAGAAGATTCATAACCTTTGTTATGGCAACACGTGGCGAGCTTCTGTTCTAGCCTTGCAACTTGGGCCTAAGCTTCTGGCTCGGATTTGTTGTTGTGACTTTGGGCTTGATTTGAGCTTCTGACTCAGCCACATTTAATATTCACAATTATAACATAACCAAATTCAATATATGTTATTAAATCATAACGTAAATAAATTTATGCAGCAGTTATGTACCTAAGGAAATGGGTTCAAATCCCATTAATGCTTCTGGCATTATGTACAGGTAATAAATTTGGCAAATGCTTCTGGCACAATGTTTATGTAATAATCGCGTAATAATTTAGCCCATAATGCTTCTAGCATAAAGAATTATAATGGCTGATTCAAATTTGTGTAACCAAAAATTAAGCCCATAATTCTTCTATCATAATTCACGCAATAATTTAAAATTGTCTCAATGTGATAATGAAGTGATTGTGGTAATGAGCATAAATTACAATGGTAATTGCTTTGGATAAAATCAATCAAAATCAAATCACGGGTTGATCAATCACCAATTAATTGGCCTCAAATCTGCTTCTGGCAGAATTAATACTAAATAGTGTTAACACATACTAACTTGCCATAGTGGTACAGCAGACAACATGTTGAGTTGGTACCTATTTTAGCTGGGTTCGAATCCCAGCAACTGCATAATCTGTTTTTTTTTTCTTGTTGAATTGATGTTACTGATATTGATTTGGTACTACTGGACCAAGTACTACAGATATATAGTTGCAGTCCATAAATTTTTCTCTTTTCTTTTCCAATCAAACAATCCCAAACACATGAACAAATATATACAAATACGTATACCAAGTAAATAAATCATGTAGGATTTGCTAGGGTTCATGCATTATGGTGATTTTTCATATTCAATCAATAGGCTCAATAAGCAAGAAGCATGAATATAAAATTAGGTTTTGGAAAACATTACTTGATGAAGGACGGATAAATCTTCAGCTTATGTGTGCAGAACTGAGAAGGTTGTCTTCTTAGCCAATCCAAGAGCTATTCGCCTCTTCTGGACCGCTCCCACTTCGAATTGTACAGGTCTCAAAACGACTCCAATAAGGCTGAAATTTAGAGGGAAAATAGAAGAGGCAGAGACAAACAACTTTGATGAAGGAAATATTTTGATCTGAGGTCCCGATCAAGAGGTTTCGGGGTGTGCAAACAGGCTGCAGCAGGGGAGTTTTTTTTCTCTGGCTAGGGCTTGGGTTAGAGCTTCGTGCTGATAACGAGTTGTAAAACTATAGTAAACGAATTTGAGAGAGAGAGAGTATAGACGTAGAGAATAGAATATGTGTATTATTCATCTCACCATGAGGAGCCTTATATAGGACTACATGGTGTACACAAAAGGGTAATGCTTAATTACAATCCAATCAGTCCTACAATTACAACCTATCAATCACCAATCTATAGAGATAGGCACCTATTACTCATCATCTATTTACATGATTATCCACAAATATTTACAACACCTTGAATCCCTCCAATTGAAATCTCCTTTATATTTTCTGATTTTCACGTTGCCTTCACACATTCTCTCTCCCTTTTCATAGCAAACCACATATACTATCCCAAAAATATCTCACATGCATCACAAAACCCTAATTCCAATGGGCCTTATCCATTTTGCTGAAATCCATAGTCTCTTGAGAGTTCTTGGGCCTTTATGCATCACCTTCAAGCCATGTAGTCTCCTAGTGCTTCCAGGAATCTTCCTCCAACGTCAACTTCCTTTATTTTTCTGCTCATGCTTCCTTGTTTTCTTAGGAGTCTTGCTGTGACAAAGTTTCCTTTTCTGGACATGGTTTCCTAGTTGAAACAGGATTTCCAAGTTGGACCTGGAAAACTTCACTTCTTCGTTTCAGCTCATTTATGCAACCATTTGTATCTCATCTTGTCTCCCTCCAACGTTGGCTAGCTCCTCTTTCCATTTATGAGCTCATTCCAGCTCATTTATTCCAAAGACCTGAAAATAGAAATTGTTACCAAAAATAGAAACTTTCCTAAAACAAGAAATGGCAACTTTCCTAAACTAAAATGGGAAACTTTCTAAAAATGAAAAATAGAAACTACAAAACGGAAACTTTCTACAATTATGAACTTTCCCAATCGAAGAATGGAAACTTTCCTAAACAGGGTTTCTTTAAGGAAATAACGCAAGAAATGTAGGGAAATAGCAGTTAAAACGTCGCATTAAAATGCTCCTATCAAATTCCCCACACTTAGCTTTTTCTAGTCCCTTAGCAAAATCACACAAAGACTCAACTAAGACTCAACGGAATTTAAAGACTCTACACATACAAAGACTCTATTTCCCTTCAACATTTTGTCTTAGCAATCTCTTACTTTCACAGCACCAAGATTAGCACTCCACCAAGAATCAATGTTTAAGCATTCGAGAGTTAATTGAAACACATAATCAATACATACACAAGTAGGACTTGGTCGTAACAATGGTGATGGGGTGGCTCAGCATGCTTCAGACAAGTATGATTCAAATCCTCACAAGGTATATCCACTCTTTCTTCTCTCAGATCAAGGTAATGCTTAAAAACTTATAATCACTCAATTATATGTGAGAGAACATATTTTAAGGCAATCAAATAGCTCACATATATAAGAAACGAAAAACACTTTGTGAATATAATTTTTTCAAGATCTCATGAAAGATACCAACTACTTGCACGAATGGACCCCAGCCATAGGTTCAACTCTTGTAACTCATCTCCACATCATAGGCTGTCCCATCTTAAGGATCAAGAAGGTCCTCTCAAAGGTTGTAATGGGGCCAAGGCTCAAGGTTTTAGGAAATGAAAGGTAAGGAATTTAACAAAGTGTCCTAAAAACCTAGCAGAGCTCATGTAGATGTAGAGACTTCTAGAAATCCACCAAGGCATTCAAAACGTCACTCCCATAGAGGCAAAATAAAAGGGCCTAATGTCTTCATGTTGGTCCCAAACTTCATTCTAAACTTCCCTTAAACTAGTGAACTGGACAAAGACCAAATTTTCCAATAGTGAGCCTCCAATTCAAAACGATCTCCAAACTCACCAAGTATGGGGGACTAAAATCCATAAACATATATATTTTTCTTTCTTTCTTTTTCTTTTCTAGCCGTACACAATTTTTTTCTTTTTCATTTCTTTTTCATGGCTTTCACATACATTTTTTTCTTATGGACAAGGTAGCCCCACACTTGAACTTTCACCTCTTCTCATCCTTCATCATTAACGCCAAATCCATGCAGTAAGTCTCCAAAGATAGCTCTACTAAATTTTTAGAACAAAGGGTAGGATAACTATACTAAGCTTTTGGTAAAAGATTTTCAGGGTGATGAAAGAAAAGGCTTAATGTAGGCTCAAAGAGGGTTTATCTAGGGGAGTCCCACAACGGGCACAAATGGGGACACAAGCTTATTTGGCAATGGTGGTAATTCCTAGGGTATTCTAGCATTCTCTAGTCCATCAAACTTAATCTATGGCAAGCAATCAATCAAAATGAAAGAATAATGAGATCATCAAAACATCGCCAAGAAATTAAGAATATATATATATATATATATATTTTTATTTCACTCCAAGAAAAAGGGACATGGGCTCAAATATCTCACATGGGCTTTTATGAATCAAAACTTGTCTTAACATGCTCATATTCTGTACCAAGGTCACGAAATCCATATCCACTACACATGCATACATTTTTCATATATCTCAATTAACCAAAGAATACCATTTAAAATCATCTCAGTATTGTGATCCTCCTTTAGCCATAATTTCAGAGATATAGGCTCATCCTAGACAGTTGAAAGGACATCCTAAGACTCAAAAACAAAAAACAAAAACAATTTTTTTTTTTTGACATTTTTCCATTTTTTTGTATTTTTTTGACATTTTCAATTTTTTTTGTTATATTTTTCAATATATATGACTCACAATAAAAGACAAAAATATAAATCCCTTCCCCCACACTTAAATAATGCATTGTCCTCAATGTAATCAATCATAAGCATGCAATGAAACAAATAAGCATAGATAGAAGGCATTTACGAAAAAAATTTCTAAAATAAAAACAAAGAAGAAAAATAAAAAAAAATTAAAAGAAATAGGGAAAGAGAAAGCAAATCTGTGTTTGAAGACTGCTTCACAGCTGCTTCTGGATTAGGTTGCCTCCCAAGCCGCGCTTGTATTTAACGTCTTTCAGCCAGACGGTACCTCCATTAAATAAAGTTAGTGACTATAATTAACAAAGAAATACAAAATATATAAACAAGTAACAATGAATTACAAACTACAAGTATAATTAACAAGTACATTGTACAAAAGACACAAGTTAAGTACGTAGTCATTTTTTTTTTTTTTTGTTAGTCAAGACTTCAATTTTTTTCAACACTTAGGTACCGGAACAGGGAGTCTCGATGTGCAATGGGACTGAAACAGCTACCCCTTTTAAGACTATGTTTTATCCAATATACCTTAGTGTATCACAACATTTTCTTTTGTTACAAATATTATTGATATCGAATTAAATTCCAAGCGGTAAATCAAGTGGACGTGCGGCCCAAGTATAGTCGCCTAGACACAAACTCCCTTTCAAATCCTTTGGGCAACCTTACTGAAATGGCCAAGTGGGGGAGGACGAACACGAGAGGAAAAATCCATTTTGGCATGAGCGACTCCCACATAGTGGTTTAGCCCCATTTGCAAGCACTTCTGGATTCAAAAACCCGTCATGAACGTTGTCCCCTTCCTAGACACCATTCCACATAGGCTATACTTACTAAGATGAAAAGGTTCATAAGTGTGAAGACAGTTCAACAAGTGTTAATAAAGGCCGCCCTCAACCTTAAGGGACCTGAACTAGGTACCAATAAGGGGTTTAGGCTAATATTAACAAAAGAGACTTCACCTATTCCATTCAATTTACAACTTACAATTAAAACTCGTATTCAACAATATAAAAAACAACCTAGTTAATTTACACTAAGTTTCAAACAGTTTATATACAATAATTATAAACAAAAACAAGTGATTTTTCAATCCCCGGCAACGGCGCCAAAAATTGATATGCTCAAAACATGCATATAATTTAACCCTAAAATATCATCAATAGTATAAACAAGTAGGGATCGTTCTAATCCGGGGATTGAGGGTACACCTTTCATTGTCAAACAATTAAAGAATTAAAATTAAAACAAAGTATTTTATTTACAAAAATAAAAGAAAGTATAAACATATTTACGAATTAAGGGGAGTTTTTTTGGATTTTTGGTTTTCAAAAATTAACTAAGTGAAGAAAACAAATAAAACACAAAAACATAATTACAAGAATGAAATGAGAGAAACAAAGATCAAAACCAAAGTTATAATCAAATTCGATTCAACCCTAATATTGTTCATCTAAGTCATGAGAAAGAAGTTGATCATGTGAAACGTTAGAAAGCAAACGATTTCCCATATTTTACTTTCCTTGCTAATTAACCTAAGTGAAAGCACCTAGATCAATGCTATCAAACATGCAATCAAAGTCTAGAAAGCTAGCTAATCATAACATGTTCAACGCAATACACATGGAGAAAGGCTATCAACTTAAGTGAACAACTTAGTATGAAAAAGTCCATCTAATTGCAATCCTTTTCAATTAAATTCGGTTTTTGTCCAAAACCTTTACTACTTTTGATTCAAGTTCACAAAACAATAAGTTGAATCATGTTCTTAAATCTAGCAACAATTATATATAAACCCTATATGTTTCGAACCACATAAGATAAAAACATAAAAGATTTCAATCAAACAAATTTAATTAAACGATCTCACAAAAGCAACTAAGAATCACAATATAGGAATCGAAAATCTCATTCAATTATATAAATTTCAGAATTAACAACTTTGTTCAAACATCAATGTCAACTAGAACATAACCAATGAAAATCCAAACAAGGTTACAAAGAAGAGGTCAAATTACACCGTGGATGGAAGATGAGGATGGATGATTGACGTTGTTGGTTCCTTGAATCTCGAAAGCAAACTTCAAGGGTGGTGATGGATGGTGAATGCTCACGGCTCCTTCTTCTCTTCTTTGGCCTTGCTTGAAATCCGTGGGTGCACTAGAGGATGGAGAGAGGAGGAGAGGCTAGACGTTTATGAGAGAGTAATTTTCTGAAAATTGTAAAGTGTGGAACCCCCTTAAACGTCAAGAATAGGAGGGTATATATAGGGGACTGCCAAGGCTCTCCAAGCAATCAGAAATTTCCACATCACTTCAACCAATGGTATGATGCCAAGTAAGCTTTAGTGAGTTGTCCAACCAATCCCGTAGTGCCATGTCACCTTTGGTGTGTCATCCAACCCTCCAAAATAAGTTTATAATCTCTTAATATATATTTGCCGAGCAATCAGAAATTTCCACATCACTTCAACCAATGGTATGATGCCAAGTAAGCTTTAGTGGGTTGTCCAACCAATCCCGTAGTGCCATGTCACCTTTGGTGTGTCATCCAACTCTCCAAAATAAGTTTATAATCCCTTAATATATATTTGCCAAAATATCTATGAATTAAATCTGATTTATTTCCTTATTTTCGGCCAAAATTCCTTTAAGGAATGTAGGGATGAACCTAGACTTGTTTTGAGCATTCACCCTTCCTTAAAACTCTCCAAACTTTATCTCCAATGTTACCCTTGATTTCCTATTGAGATTTTCACGTTAACTTCCTTATTTCCAAGGAAAAATCAGTTTTAATTCTCCAAGAATATCTTTTATTTGTTGCACACACTCCTCCTTTCCTTAAACTTCTCCCTTGAAAGTCTCCAACGAAAATCTTCCTTGTGTGGCGTCAATCCCCTTGCTTTTTCTCTCTCTTTTCACGGCAATCAATCACAATTAATCCTCCAAGAATATCTCTTCCCTTAAAAATCTCCCTTATCCCTCCAATTGAAATCTCCTTTATATTTTCTAATTTTCTCGTTGCCTTCACACATTCTCTCTCCCTTTTCACGGCAAACCACATATACTATCCCAAAAATATCTCACATGCATCACAAAACCCTAATTCCAATGGGCCTTATCCATTTTGCCGAAATCCGTAGTCTCTTGAGAGTTCTTGGACCTTTATGCGTCACCTTCAAGCCGTGTAGTCTCCTAGTGCTTCCAGGAATCTTCCTCCAACGTCAACTTCCTTTATTTTTCTGCTCATGCTTCCTTGTTTTCTCAGGAGTCTTGCTGTGACAAAGTTTCCTTTTCTGGACAGGGTTTCCTAGTTGAAACAGGATTTCCTGGTTGGACCTGGAAAACTTCACTTCTTCGTTTCAGCTCATTTATGCAACCCTTCGTATCTCATCTTGTCTCCCTCCAACGTTGGCTAGCTTCTCTTTCCATTTATGAGCTCATTCCAGCTCATTTATTCCAAAGACCTAAAAATAGAAATTGTTACCAAAAATAGAAACTTTCCTAAAACAAGAAATGGCAACTTTCCTAAACTAAAATGGGAAACTTGCTAAAAATGAAAAATAGAAACTACAAAACAGAAACTTTCTACAATTAGGAACTTTCCCAATCGAAGAATGGAAACTTTCCTAAACAGGGTTTCTTTAAGGAAATAACGCAGGAAATGTAGGGAAATAGAAGTTAAAACGTCGCATTAAAATGCTCCTATCACTCCGATGGTAGTAAGTATGAAAATTGGATAAAGTGTTGGGTAAATTATTAGGGGATTGAGCATCAAGGAGTGAAAGAGGTTAGATTGGGTGAGTTGGTACTCGGAAAAGTAGGTTAGAGATGAAGTTGAAAGGAATATCTATGTACCTCCATGCTAGTGTTATAGAGTAAATTTTTATTGATGGATTAAAGTTATTGTACTACATATATTGTTGCACGTATTGAAAAATATAGAGTGTTGGGCGGATCAAAGTGAAACTTTGAGTAAAAACTGAGATAATGACCCCTATTTAGTCATTTGGATCAGTGGTGTTCGTATTTTCTCTCGATTTCCTCTTCTTTCTTCCGAGTGATGGTCCGACTGCAGCGGTTCCCATCAATGCCCTACGGAAAGAAGGTGTGACTTTTGAGTAAGGTAGACACCTCTTAAGTGTTTCCCAAGTAGTGGACTAATAGGGAAACTTGTAATGGCAACACAAACATGAAATTGAGTATTGCTTGAGTTTGACATCTCCCCAATTCTGATGTTAATTAGTGGAACGACATGAAGTTTTGTTGCTTTGGAAAAATCTAGTGTTGTGTTGTTGTGTTGACAAGATAACTTTGTTGGGAAACACAAGAAATTGAGGAACAACTAGTAGAATCACAGAAACTATTCTTGGGTTGTTGTTGGTCAGCAAGGTGTTGAGAAGTATGTTTTCCCTATAATAAGAGGAATTGTTAGAAGAATGAAACATTGTGATACCAATAATAGACTTGAAAATGATTAAGACATTTATGTAGTCTTAAGCTGCGACTTTGCGCTCGTGGTTGGTAAGATTACCAACAACATTTCTAGGAGTGATCAAGAAAAAATCTTTAAAGGTTTATACACTTTAGCAGCCAGTTTTCTCTATTTCAAGGGATCTTTTATTGCTTTGAAGTCAATGACACTATTAAATTCAAGAAGTGAACGGTTAGAATGAAGCTTAATTAGCATTGTCAGGGGCTAATGGAGAATTGAAAGGTTGGACTGATGCCTTTTTCTATGAGGGTATGGAGTAAGGAGACCAAGGTAACATGCAGACTTACATTTTGTAGCTTCGCGACCAAGGAAAGAAAAAGTCGAGAAAAGTTGTATGTAAATACCTACGTGTAATAGGCGAGCTCATGAGTCTACTATTGGAACAATCGTTCCAAAGGATTCGCTACCTTGGAAGATCAAAGTTTGAATTAGTTTTCTCTAAGTAGTGATGATTAGTTTGGAAGGGCTGAACGCTTCAATTGGGTACCTTAGTACGAAATTCGTTTGCAGAGGCACACCATAAATTAGTATCCTATGTATAAACCTTTCTAGACTCGAATCAAAAGTAGAAATAGCAAGTCAAGAATTAGTTCTACAGGATCACTGTATCTCCTAGCTTTGCCTGGAGAGGGATCCACTACATCGTGATTGAGGTACGAAAAGATGAAAGACGAGTACGAGTCCGAGTTTGAAAAACTTAGGTGACCATTTAAACATTTACCTCGCGTGTTCGCTTTCGAGACAAGGATTTCGTAACATTTCTTCCACAACAGGAGTTCACATTAACTGTTTTACATTCTTGCTTCATACTACAAATTTGATTTTCATCTCTTGCATTACTCAAAATGTTTTCCTCATAAGTCAAGAGAGTACCCCTTAAACAATCGAGTTTTCCTTACTTAAGTGTTTTGTTTTATGATGACAGGGTCCGCCCCGGATTCTACCCTGGAATCCGAAGTGGCCCCGCGGGACCCACCTTTAAAGAAGGTTTACCAAAATTTTCGGCATAACCTCCCTTAAAAATGGGCAACCCAAAACCTGTAGAATTTCAATTTCACTTCTAAACGACCCTCCCAAAACTCCTGGAGCCACCCTGCTCCCAA
>LYNE01003426.1:24787-41641 GCA_001662545.1 Rosa x damascena | reverse complement strand
AGGTTGCAGCTTCTTAAGATAACTAAAAGATAGATGACCTAAACGGCGATGCCATAATCATACAGCTTCCTTCGCATTCTCTACCCCGTTGATCTGATTAGCTTGCCCCAAAAGATGTTTCTGGTTGTCTCCAGTCTCTGTCAGATCCAGGTAGTACAATTTCTCCCTTCTAACACCATAACTAAGGATCTGCCGAGTCAGAATGTCCTGAAACACACAGAAAGATGGATAGAAGGTCACAATACATGCAAGAGCTAAAATAATTTGACCAACAGACAGGAGATTATAAGCTAGTGATGGAACAACTAAGACAGATTCAAGGGTTAATGTATCAGATAAAACAATAGAACCTTCTCCTGTGACCGGAGTTGGAGTACCATCAGCAGTAGAGACAACAACTTGAGGAGAATGTCTAAGGTTTTTCACAAGATTAGGGTCATTGGTCATATGATCAGATGTACCTATATTAATTATCCATGTATTATTCAAAGTAACCTTATCCTTCATACCTGATTGCGCTACATTAGTGGAGGCATTGTCTAGACGCTCTTCCTCTGTAGTAGCAATGGCGGCCTTGCCCAGATTCTTTCTTGGTTTCTTGGTGAAGTCCCACCAATCAGGGTAACCAATCACTTCATAGCACCGCTCTTTGCTATGACCTAGTTCCCCACACACAATGCACTTTCTATTTGCATATGGATTTGGTTTACCTAGAGGACGATGTGAGAAGCCTGGAGGAGGACTTGGTTTGCGTTGGACAGCCATAACAGAAGATTCGGTAGGTATCGAATGCCCCATAGCCTGTTTCTCTGATTGCACCTTGCGAATGCAAGCATAGCTCTGCTCCAAAGAGAATTTAGATTCCTTGCGCAGGATTTCTCCACGTACCTGATCATACTCGAGGTCAAGTCCACTCAAAAACATGTGAACACGCATCCGGGACATCGTTGAGGTCTCTTGAACTACAGCTGCAACATTATCATTCTAAGAGGCCACCCTTTGATCAATCTCCTAGAACATCGCCACTAACTTATTATAGTAGGTAGGAATAGGCCGTCCATTTTGCTTTGCTTCAAAACACTTCTTGTTCAATTCAAAGATCTGGGTTTCATCAGAATCATCATAAAAAGTTTTCTCTACAGCTTCCCAAATATCTTTTGCAGTAGGGAGACTAATATACCAGTTCATAAGAGAGGACTCCATGGAGTCAATGAGCCAACTTTTCACCTTTCCATTGTCCGTGGCCCAAGCTTCATACTCTGCAGAATTTATGGTGGGTTCAGCCTTCACTCCGGTCAGATAACCAACATTCCCTCGTGCTCCAATGCGCATCCGCATGAGAGGAGCCCATATGGTGTAGTTGGATTCATTCAAGACAACACTTGTTGGGAACGCAGAGTTGTCTTGTTGGGTGGTGTAGTGGTGATGGATGACTTGTGAGGATGGCACCATTGCCTTATCGGGATTTGACTGTTCGCCTTCAATTACAGGTCCGGCCATTGAAGAATTCGAGATTTTTGCAGGATTGGGTTTTCTAGGGTTTCAAGATGGATTTGAATTTTTTTTTTCTTCGAAAAAAGATAGGGTGATGGTGGTTTGGAATTCAATGGTGGTGGTACGCAGCGGTTTGTGGTGTTCTTCAAGATTCAGGATTCAAAGGATGCAGCGCAAGTTCAAAGGATTGAACCTGCTATAATACCAAGTAGAAAAGAATACTTCAATTCAGGGTTAATTTTATGATTCTATTCATCCCACAATGATGGTATATATACAAGTACAAAGGAGTAGTCTAACTCTAATAGGAAACAATCTTTCCATAATTGCAGGATATCCTAATTAAATAAAATCCTAATTACATACAAATTTACAGCGATTATACAATGCGCAAATGGAGGTAAGTGATGATCCCTTTGAATATTATGACTGAAATTATGCCGGCCATATGCATGCTTGTGATATAAGAAATGGAGACATGTGGCGCAAGGCAGTAATAAGAGACATTTTGGGCTCGAGAAATTTTAAATACACACCCCTAATCACTTAATACACATCCCTATTATTTTATATTTCAAATTAGATTTTGTAGGTAGGTTGAATGACCAAAACAGACATCTATGCATTAGAAAGAAAGAAAAAATAGTTATATTTTCCTTAGATAGAATAATTTATGTATAAATAGTTAGATAAACACAACAAATTTCTATACATGGCCTCCTAATTTAGTACATGAATAAAGTTAGAAACTATCTAATTTAATTTGCAAAATCAATGGTATTAAATGTTTTTAAAACAGATCGTTTTACTCCCATTTTTTAGTTAATTTCCTTTTCTTTCTTTTTTTCTAAGAGATACAATTAATCCATTTATTTCTAATATAAAACATCACGGGTGAAAAAACTTTATAATTGTTAATTTGTTTGGCCCCTATAATGACAACTTTGTAGTTCCACCATTGGAGAGAAACTAGTGATATAGTTGTGTTTAAATGTTCAACTCATAATTTTATACTTGATCAACATGGTGTTTGGTGGATGAGAACTCAAATAATATAAAACCTATTTATATGCATTTATTTAAAGGGAACAATAATAAATCTTTATGGATTTCTGAATAAGTAACACAAATAATCAATATGGTCATTTAAAAACATCAATATACTAGCATATACTAATCATATTAAATAGTAGCCTTAATATAGTCAAATAATAGGATATTTCATGATTTTTGAGATTAAGGATATTTTAGGTACTTTTGGTTGTGTATTTAGTAGAATATTAGAATGAGAAATTAAATGGGTGGTGTATTAAGTATGGAGTGTGTATTAAGTAATTAGGGGTGTGTACCACAGTTTTTTTTAGGATAGAAAAGAAAATTAATTCGTAAGAAAAAAATGCTTAACCTTCTGTTAATTTGCTAGAGAAAAGTTGAAAGTTCTAATTAATAGTTCGTACAAGATATGATTGACAGCATATATGGCTTGCAAAACCACCAGAGACTTCCAGATATGGTCTTGCACCAGCATTATATGGAATGCTTTAGTGGAAGAACTTAATCATAATGGGGCCGGGGTACAATTTATGAACAAACAGACAATAGGAAACAAAAAGACAAGAATGTTCCATATATTACTTTAGATTTCATCCATATAATTTGCATGTATAGTGCTGTGAAGCAATTAGCCAAAGTGATATTGTGGAAAATAAAAGAGTTAAAAGAAAGAAAAGAGGTGAAGCAAGTGGAGAAAGTGATCACTTTAAATTTTATCATCCACATTATGCCGCATGCTTGTAATACTTGCACATGGCCGGAGATGTCTTTTTCGTTATCTCTCGCAATATCATGTCGATTTTGAAAAGCATGTGACCAAATAAGTCGGCTTTCACTCGGTTGCAGATAGACTAGCTAGCGACGGTGCCATCGTGGAGAATTATGTTTGGTGGGATTTTCTACCACTGTTTCTGCTATCCTCTTTTGGTCATGACCTTAATTACAGGTTTTCTTAGTCTCAGTTTTCTTGGGCTCCTTTATGGGGTTCCAGCTTGCATTTTGTTATATCCGTTGCGTGATTCATTTAGGCTGCGGCTGCGCTCTTGTACTAGAACTCGGGGTAAAGGTTTTATATTCCTCTGGCAATACATGCAATCTTTATTTTATTTTTAATAAAATTCGGACATGAGACTAAACCTCTCAAGTTGGGGAAAAAAAAAGTTGACTTTCACACAAAGATTTTAAGAAAGTAGTCTCTGACATTTGGGAAAAGAACTTGGATACATATCCACTTAAAATTTTCTGAGCAGTAAGAAACCACTTTTCTGGTTTTATTAAGATCTGGAATAAGAATGTGTTTGGGGATATCTTTAAGAAAATGTCTCTTTTGCAGGATAAGAGCTATGACATTCAGCAACAGCTCATGCTTTTCCCAGACCCTACCTCTCTGAAGGATCAAGATGCTCTAGCTCAATTATACAAAGATGAAGACACTACACCAAAAAATGAAACACACAACGGGTAAAAATCATTGTCTGATTTGGCTGAGAACCGTTGTGTATCGGCGCGTTGTGTGATTAAAATTTGCACAACGGTGTTGCACCGTTGTATGATATACAAACACACGACATCTTTTTGTTATCACCGTTGTGCCTTCTTTCGGCAGATGCCAGGCATAGCTGCCGCACAACATGGTAGGTGCATCCTTCATATAACAGAACTTGTTTCCAAGCTGTTATTGGAAAGCCTAGTCAGACAATGTGTTCTATAATTTCACCGTCGTCTGATATATCATCACACTTCAGTTGTACACAATGGTTGTTGTGTGAATTGATTTTGGACAACATTGTTCAGTTCTTATCGTTGTGTAATTGTAAATCAGAAGACAATTTTTTTTTAAAAACCATTGTATGATATGTAAAGAATGCATTGAGTGAATGACCCAATTTTTGTATTCAGACAACGTTGGGTTGCTACACTATAAAACTGTTGTATGATCATTTTCATTTGCTCTATTTTGTGCATATATAGCTCCATTGTACCTAATGAATAGTAATTAATTGGGAACAAAACTGATTGCAAACCATCAAATGAGTAATCAAACCCATACTATAAACTTCAAATGTAAAAAGGGAGCATTCCCCAATCATCCAAGCCAACATTAAAAGAAGAAAAGCATTCTATAATACATGTCCATCTACTTGGGACTTCAAAAGTTGATACAAATACATATTGTTCCAAAACAAGATAGCATTCTACTGCAATGCCATTATAAATATCCATAGACCATCAAAAAATAAAATGATTAATGAAAAAAACATGAGCAGCTGCTGCATGTGATTATTATATGCCAGCAGAAGCAAAAAATGGTGCGCCCATAGGATTAATATTTTCTCTCTCTTGTGACTCGACCCTATATAGAAAAAGAAAAATTATTATTAGTCACAACTATCCAATGTTTTACTTGCTGCTGGTATTCCCTGGAAAAACCACAGGTCATTGAATTTATGAGATGAAGATGATCATATGTGTGAAAGGAATGAAAATAGACAAGAGGAACAGTCTGTACACATACGACCATCAGACCAGTTGAATTGTTGAAAACAATCAAACTGTCCAATTTGTAATCTTTGAAACTAATACATTCTCTTCCTAGTTTAGTAAAAGAAGCTAGACTCACAAGATGGAAAATACAGAAGCTAAACTGTGTCTTCAGTCTTCACTCTTCACCGAAACAAACTATTCAGTCAACAACGCTATTCCAAATACATAATCATATAAGATAACCAAACTCGGGCTAACAAAACCCATATAACTTGTTCAAACAAGCAATATGGCAAAGCTCAACAATAAACCCTTGCTTCATTTAAGTTTGGGTAAACAATGTTACTGGGTTGAACATATGTGGTATTATAATTATAGTTCTGAGTTAAATCATATAACTAACATATGTATCAAACGTGGTTCAATTCAATCCATGAACCCTTGCAAGGGATTCTCAACAATTTCTCAACATCTTAATCAATCCTACATTCCCAATCCTTGCTAGTTTTAGCTATGAATTTGCAGCAGTGCTGTAGATAATTCTTATCCCTAATATTAAGCTTGCAAACGTATAACTTCTACTACTAAACTACTTTCAAGAACATATCACCATTTTCAACCCACCATAAAAGAGAGAAAGGTATGAAAATCAATAAGATCAATGAATAATCAAAACACAAAGAAAAGAAGAAAGAGTGCCTGACTCACCAGTTTGTCCTAATAGAACACTTCCGCCATTTTTAGAATTGTAACGAAGTATTCTTGTTGCATTGAAATCCATCAACAACGTAATTGCATGCATAGCTTTCCATGTTTACCAGAGTATCATAACCCAATGATGGTTTGGCTACACACTAAGTGTACAAGAGGGCACAAGGACATATACACACAGGTCAGTAATGAGGATATTGGCACATATAGTAGCATTTTATAAGTTCATATAGGCATGTACTAGGGCATTACTTGTGCAAATGCCTTCAAAGGTGAAATATGAAAATGTCTTGTAAAAATTTGTTCAAACTCATATGAAGAAACAAATTAAATGAAACCATCAGAAACTCATTAAGATGCATTCACAAACGAACTAATATGGTAAAATTGATAAGCAATTCATCAACACAAAACGGACAGCAACAATACAATGACCATGGACAGCAACAACACGTTGACCATATAACTATTTGATCAGTAAGTCAAAGAAAGAAAAAAAATTCAGAAGCTGAGAACATAAATCTGGAATTTCATTCAATTTTGCTTCAAACCCAATCAAACCTATAGTAAAAGATATCATCTTACTTCCAATTGGTAAGCAAAATATGAACCGAGAACTGAAAAAGCACAAACTAGAATGAATCGAATTTCAACTAGCTCAATCGAATTTACATACTTAGGCTCTCTGCTTCACAAAGTAAACCAATAAACTTGGTTTAAGTAGGTAACGATCTTAAAATGAATCAGGAACCATAAAGCGACTGGTTAAAATGAATCTAATTTGAACCAGCTCAATCAGAACCATAGTCAAACCAATCGCATTAATAAAGCAAGAAATAAAATTTTACCCAAACAAATGATAACTCCGAGGATGCACAACTGGGAACTCGACATCGCAAGCACCTGAGCTGTGAATCTTCTATGTTCCCAGCAAGTATTGGGGTTGAGGACCTTCGAACAGCGGCACTTGAGGCTTCATCCTCTAGGGTTAATGACAACTAGCTTCATCAATCCACCATGCTAATAATCTCTGTACAGTTTCAATATTTGTTCCCACAAGTTGATCCCTTCTTCCATGGCATCACTCAAGCTCTTTTTATTGCCTTCATTCATACACAACTACAATTAGTTGCATACATTACTATGTAATAAAGATCTCACTTGAGCAAAAAGAAAAGAAAAGATAGAAGTAAAACGTACACAAAGAATATTCTACTAAATGAGTGTTTAGACTATTACTGAAATAGAAATGTAAACAGAGAAAAAAATGAAAAGTTATGTTAGAGGGAAATATATTGCTACCATAACATATGCAAAAAAATATATTCTACTAAATGAGTGTTTAGACTATTACATATTTGATTAGAATTCATTGAAATGATATTAATCTTGAGATGCTGAGGGACCACAAAGAACACAATTGGTTCTTAGATTTGCAATTTTCTAATTTAAATTATGAAGTGGCAAAACAAAAGGGGAAATCTCAATGCTCAACTTTGTGTAAAAACAGAGATTATATGCTGATAACTCATATCAATAAAATCAAACCAAGAATTAAACAGATGTCAATCCAATAATATAAGAAAATCCCATAAAAGAAATAGACCTGCTCGAGTTCCAGAAAACACCTGCTTGAGTTCCAGAAAAAGACCTGCTAATTGATTTCCAGAAAAGTCAATCCAATAATTAAAAAAATCCCAGCACAATATACACCTAGATAAAATGAAGAACTACCATTGTGAAAACAAGCAATAATCGGCAATCACCTAAAATAAAAACTGAAAAAAAAATTAAGAACACCTAGTCTTGAAACCCAAATGCAATCATATAAACTCTAAGCAAACTAAATTGAAAACAAATCAAATTATGCCCAGAAATCAAGGTAAAACAACCAGATCTATTAATGAACTAGAATATGAAGCAGAGATGGAGGCCGTCAAGTTTGGTGTCAAGGCCGATTCGGAAATCAAATTATCATAAAATCAAACACAGATTAAACCCCCTTTTTGAAACCCCAAAACCCGATACAGATTTATAGATTTGAAAATGAACAGATCGAAGAGAGAGCTTACCAGTGAGTGTTACGCCCAGACCCAAATTCGAGCGAAGACTTCCACCGAGTGCTCCGACGAAGACTCTTTTAGGGTTAAGTTGGGGTTTGAAGATGCATGGGCTTTTAAGAACTACAGTCGATGGGGGGGGGATTATGGGGTTTTGGCTAGGGTTTTGATTGGATTTGGTGGAAGAAGGTGTCAGAGCCATTAAGTGGAGTTAAAGATTGAAGATTTAGGGTTGATTTGTAGAGAGAGGAGCAAATTGGGGATGCTGAGAGCTTGAGAGAGAGAGAGAGAGAGAGAGAGAGCGATGTTTAGGGGAAGTCGAGGTTTTTGGGAAGGGACTGTGAAGTGTGAAGAAAGTGACGGAGAAGTCTCTGATGGAAACGATTAGAAGAAAAACCCTTATTCTGTCTAAGTGGGAGTGAGAGGAGACAAATAGCTATGGTGTTTTCATGAGAGATTGATGGTTTTTGAGGATATTGAGAAGAGAGCTGCTCGATGAGTTCAGGAAACGGCTGTTTTGACAAAGTGTTGACGGGGAGACAACTCCAATAAACCTAGCTACCTGATTAATTTGTCAAAGGCGGGCTTTTAATTTTTTCTTTAAGAATCAGACAACACAAAGACGAAGTTTTGTTGTCTGATTTTGAAAATTAAACCTCAGCTAAGGTTCCAAAGAGGGAAAAGTTCCTGCTATAATATGCAACCAAAGTAACATGCTAGGCAATGCTCATTTACACAACGAAAACAACTCATTTGGTTGTGGGATCATCAATCTGGTGCTATATTTCAATCAAAACATGGAGGTTTTTGGGGGGCTTCAGTGCCATTTTGGGCCAAATAAAGGCTCATCCAAATATTTCCCACTTTATCACACAACAAAAAGTAAAAAACCGTTGTATCATGTTTTGCATGCTACTCTCATACAACATATATAACTATACTGTTGTATGATGTAGTACCAATTTGGAGCCAAATTTGAGTCGATCTAGGAGGGAAATCTGCCGCTATTTTTTTTATGATTCACACAACAGATTATTCTTGTAACTGTTGTACAATGGCCTTCTAAACAAAAACTTCATAATTTTAACCACTTTATACAACGTAAGTTTACTAAACATGTTGTCTGATTCACTTTTCTTCATCACACAACACATTTTTTTTTTCGTTGTGCAAAAAGTGTTGTATGTTAATGTTTTTGGTGTAGTGATAGCTGTTCTAGGTCCCAAAAGGCTAAAGCTAACTGGTTAACTCTGGGGGACAAGAACACTAAGTTCTTTCAAACCCAAGTTTAATTTGAGAAGAAAACAAAACCATATTGCAAGTATTAAAGATAATGATGGGATATGGCTGGATGAACATATCCTTTTTATTCCTACTTCAAAAAACGTTTCACTCGTAACACTAGTCAACCAAGAGACAGTGACATGCATTAATATATTCCTGATCCATCAACAACCATGCATATCTGATGAGGACAATACCTCCCTGATGAGACAGGTTACTAAGGAAGAAATAAGAGATGCTCTGTTTTCAATAGGCCCCCTTAAGGCCCCTGGACCAGACGGGCTCCACGCCATGTTCTATCTGAATTGCTGGAATGAAGTAAACTCTAATCCCTATGATAAAAGATTTTTTTGAAAATAATTTTCCTTTAAATGATCTGAACCATACCAATATACCCCTAATCCATAAAGTAGAAAAACCTGAGTTAGTCTCTCAGCTTAGACCAATTAGGCTATGTAATGTTAGTTATAAGGTAATAGCCAAGATTCTGGTCAATATACTTTGACGGTTAGACCTCTATTGGAAAAGTGTATCTTCAAAAACCAGGG
The DNA here is from genome assembly GCA_001662545.1 of Rosa x damascena. Classification (NCBI taxonomy): domain Eukaryota; kingdom Viridiplantae; phylum Streptophyta; class Magnoliopsida; order Rosales; family Rosaceae; genus Rosa; species Rosa x damascena. The sequence goes on along the minus strand of LYNE01003426.1, from coordinate 32,007 downwards.
TGCGCCTTTACCCCTGAAAGGACAATCCAAGACAATATTCTTATTGCCCATGAGTTGTCTTCAGATTTCCAAAAGAATAAAAAGAATTCAACTGCCATGGCAGTGAAACTAGATTTAGAAAAAGCCTATGAGTTTATGACCTTCTAAACTGGAAGTTTATTAGGGCTTCCCTCTCCAAATTTGGTTTCCACATTGATTGGATAAACAAAATTATGAACTGCATCTCAAATGTCTCCTTCTCTCTTTACTCCTAAATGGGAAACCTGAAGGTTGGTTCAGACCAACTACAGGAATCAGATAAGGGGATCCTTTATTCCCATATATCTTCATCCTTTGCATGGAACCTTTGATTAGGCATATAAACAATTTGGCTGAAAAACCAAAAAAGTATTTTGGCATGTCCTCACCTCTGGGTTACAGAGTCTCAAACCTAGTGTTTGCTGATGAATGTTTGCTCTTTGCAAAAGCTTCTACTAAAGGAGCTAGGAACATTCTAAAAATCGTAGATGTTTTTACTCTTGTTTCAGGACAGAAAATAAATTTCAATAAATTATCCCTATATTTATATCCGAATGTACCCAATAGTCCCGGCCCTGAGACTAGGCAAAGCAGGCCCAGGCCTAGGGCCTCAGATTTTAGGGGCCTAAAAAAAACAATTATGTAGGCCTGCAGATATTAAAAAAAAAAAGAGAGAGAAGAAGTTAACGAAACAATCTAAGAGGAGGAGTTTGAGACGAGATTTTTATTAGATCATATCCCTTCTTTTGATTCCACCTCTTTAGGCGTAACCTTGAAATTCTCCGGGACGGTGCGAACCTCGCGATTTCCTTATGGCTCTCGTCTTCCTCCCTAGCTAATCTCTATGTTCTCTCTCCTCTATGGGCTTTCGTTTTCTGTTTCCATTATAGGGTTTTGTCCCAGATTCACTCCCAATTCGGTTTTTGTCTATGAGCTATCAACTTCTTCATCGTCTTCACCAAAGAGAACAATACCCATAGGGTTGAAGAATTTCACTAACACATTGTTCCTCTGTCTCGGATTTGATGGCAAGCAAATTGGGTTTTGCAAAATTGAAGGAAAATCTTCCAATCAAGGTACATGATTTCTTATGATTTTAGATTTGGAATTATATACACCAAGCTTGTGATGAGTTGCATTCCAGAAATTTGGATTGTCTTGATGATATTGCATAACTCTGTGACTGAATTTGATAGTGGATATGATTAGACTAATTTATGGAGAATGGTTTATGTAGCAAAATGGTGTTGCCCACTTCGACTAGCTCTGTGAAGCCGTGGTTGAAGAAATCTTGTATTCCTTATGTCCCATAGGGTAGGAGGTTATTAGAGCAATATTGGATAGGACAGCCTATTGTGAATTTGTACTAGTGATTTTGGGGAGAATGTGGTCGATTCATCAGGACATAGGTTGAATTCGAATCCGGGTTTGGAGGTCCAGAGCAATGGGAATCCAGAGAGCTATATGGGTTTGCAAAGTGGTGATTCAAGCTGTTGGAATGGGAGCAATGGGTGGCCTGACCTTGCCATTTACACCTCACGTTCAGGTTTTCAGTAGATAATTAGATAATGCTTTTCATATATATTAGTCTATGATATAATGTTTCACACTGGAAACTATGATTGCGTAGAGAAATGGAGCATGAATGACTCTTTAGGCTTAATGCTAAGCAGCTTTAAGCTTTTAATTTTAGAATTTTCTGAGGTTATAGAGAGGGTGAGAAACACCAAAGTCCACAGAGCCATACCAAAGTGTTCTGTATGTAATGGCTTGTTTTGTTCTCTTTTGTGCGGTTTTTGGTTGTATATGATGTAACTTAAATATGAATGACCTTTTGTTCTTCTCTTTTACCTTTTGAGGTCCCCCTTTTATTGAGCGATATGACATCCGAGCAGCAAAAGTTGTATCATGGCTTGATGGTATTGGATTGCAGAGTGAGAAACAATGAAGATCCTTGCTGCATTTCACCTTATGGAACCAACCTGATGAACTTGCCATTGTCCAAGGCATGCAGCAGTTGAATTTTGGGGCCTCAAATTTTTTCTCGCCTTGAGCCTCCAAACTCACAGGGCCGGCCCTGGTACCCAATAGGTCAAAACAAGAAATAGTTAACATTTTGAACATTCAACAGAAAAATACTATAGGAAAATACCTTGGCATTCATAATGTAATTTTCTGGAAAGTTCCTGTTAATGCTAAAGAGCTAGCTTTTGCTCAGAATTACCAACAAATTAGCAAGTTGGAAAAAAAGGAACTCTATCCAGAATGCCTAACCATAGATCGGGCCTTAACGCAACTAGACTTTCTACAATATTGTGAGTCCAAAATAGCATCCAATTGATGGGACAAATTCCACCGACATTGACTATAACTACCCAAAAATTTTTGTTATGCTTTGCTCGGCAAGAGCCATAAGGATAATGAAGCCAATATGGTCAAAGCGGAGAAAAGCCACACTAACAACCGTTCGTCAACAGTAATAAAGTGTCATTTTTGTTTTATAATATATGTTTTAGGGAATCAGAAATTGAGAGAAATTTGCTGTGTATTCTTATTGATAATAGGGGCCTCTTTATATAGAGGATTACAATGCATAGAGTTAGAATCATACAAGGAAAGAGAATCTCTAGATTTTTCTAATTGAACCCTATTATCACTAGGTCAAGTAACCTAGAGTTTGGATTAAACACAAATAGAGATATCCTTAAACACTCCCCCTTGTCCAAATGCTGTGCTTCTCTCGTTGCCTCTTTAAAAACCTTGCCGAGTAACAAAAACCCAGTGCGACAAAAATAATCTCGGTTGAAGGGGAAAAAGAGCACAACACACCCTTCACGATTCGAGACGAACATGTAGACATCTCCCCCTGATGTCTGTGCCTCCCCTTGATGACTACGATCATGGGAGTTCAGATAATTTCCGCAAGCCAATTCTTACCACATGTTTCTCGAACGTGGATTTGGGCAATGACTTAGTAAACAAGTCTGCCGCATTGTCCTAAGATCTAACCTGGTTTACTTTGATCTTGAGGTACTTCTGTTGTTGCTGATTGTAGAAGAATTTGGGCGATATATGCTTGGTGTTGTCGCCTTTGATGTAGCCTTGCTTCATTTGTTCAATGCAAGCAGCATTATCCTCATAAATGCTCGTTGGCTCATCTGTGGTATATTTCAAACCACAATTGCTTTGAACATGCGTAACTATGGATCAAAGCCATATACATTCACGAACTGCTTCGTGAAGAGCAATAATCTCTGCATGATTTGAAGAGGTAACGACTAAGGTCTTCTTTGTAGACCTCCAAGATATCGCGGTCTTTCCCATGGTGAAAATATAACCAGTTTGGGAGCGACCTTTGTGTGGGTCAGAAAGATACCCAGCATCAGCAAAACATTCCAAAACACTTATATCGTTTTGGGTTGGGGAGAGGGAACGCAGTCCACCATGTGTAGCGACCCTGGCACTTGATGGGTCCGAATCCATCATCTCTCTATAGGAATAGAACAAGCCCATATCAATCGTACCACTTAGGTATCGAAAGATATCTTTAACACCAGTCCAATGGCGTCATGTTGGCGCAGAGCTATATCTAGCTAGCAAGTTCACTGCGAATGAGATATCCGGTCTTGTGCATTGTGCTAAGTACAACAATGCACCTATTGCACTTAGATAGGGCACTTCTGCCTCTAGCACTTCTTCGTCGTCATCTTTTGGATGTAATGGATCCTTCTTCGGATCAAGACTACAGACGACCATTGGGGTGCTTGAAGGCTTAATATTATCAGCGTTGAAACGCCTAAGCATCTTTTGGGTATAAGTTGATTGATGAATCAAGATACCATCTCTATGGTGCTCGAGTTCTAAACCGAGCCAAAACCGTGTTTTCCCAATATCTTTCATCTTAAACTCGGATTTCAAGTGTTCAGCGGTTTCCCTTAACTCTTTAAGGGTGCCAATTATGTTCATGTCATCAACATAAACCGCTACTATTGCAAATTCGGAACTTGTCCTTTTTATGAACACACATGGGCATAGTTCATTGTTGACATATCCCTTCCCAATCAAGTAGTCACTTAGACGGTTATACCACATCCGTTCGGATTGTTTCAATCCATATAGTGAGCGTTTTAATCTAATCGCAAACGCGCCCCGTGGTCTAGAGCCACTTGATTTGGGTAATTGAATTCCATCTGGAATCTTCATGTTTATTTCCGTATCTAGATCCCTATATAGATACGCAGTAACCACATCCATAAGCTGCATGTTCAGTTTTTCGGAAACTACCAAATTGACAAGGTAGCGGAACGTAATGACGTCCATTACGGGAGAATAGGTCTCCTCGTAGTCGATTCCAGGGCGTTGTGAGAAGCCTTGCGCCACAAGGCGAGCTTTATATCTTACAATCTCGTTTTTGTCATTACGCTTTCTAACGAATACCCATTTGTGACCAACTGGTTTGGTGTTGGGCGGTATTGGTACAATTTTGCCAAATACCTTTCTTTTTGCTAGAGAATCAAGTTCTGCCTGGATCGCATCTTTCCATTTTGGCCAATTAGCTCTACGTTGGCATTCATCAACGGAGCGTGGTTCTATGTCATCGGTCTCAATAATCTCACGCGCCACTGAATACGTGAATACATCATCAATGATGATGGAGTTTCTTTCCTACGTTCCATGTACACTAGTGTAATTTACAGAGATCTCTACGTTCTCATGGATAGGTTCTGACATTGAGGCGTCCCCCAATGATGTCTCTTGGACATAACCGTAATCCGGAACATTCTCATGGGACTGATTTTGAGTATCGATGATCAAAGGATTTATTTGTGCCTCATTCGCTTTCTTTCTAGGGCGAGTATCCTTCGAACCAACTGGTCTACCGCACTTCCTTGCGGAACCTGCTGCCATAGATGCCACATCATTGCCATGTTGGGCAATGACGCCATCCCCTGATGTCGCAGGAGTGGCGTGATGTCCAGTATTTCGAACATCGATCCTTGCAGGAACGTTTGCATCAGGTATGTGTGATCTTGTCACTTTGGCAACATCAGAAAACGCATCAGGCAGAGTGTCTGCTACGTTCTGGAGCTCGATTATTCTTCGCACTTCTTGTTCGGACTGTGCGGTACCGGGATCGAGATGAGACATAGTGGGGACAGACCACTACAATTCCTGTCGTTCCTGTTGAACATCTGTGTTCTTATCTCCCCCTAACGATGGGAAGACTGTCTCATCAAAGTGACAATCCGCAAATCTAGAGGTAAAGAGATCGCCTGTCAAGGGTTCAAGATAGCGGACAATAGTTGGAGATTCAAAGCCAACATAGATGCCCATTCGTCATTGTGGACCCATCTTAGTACGTTGTGGCGGCGTAATAGGCACATAGATGGTACACCAAAAAATGCGTAAATGCGAGATATCAGGCTCGTATCCAGTCACTAGCTGTAACGCAGAGTAAGATTGGGTTGCAGTGGGTCGTAGACGAATGAGTGTCGCTACATGCAATATTGCATATCCCCAAGCAGAAACAGGGAGATTGGTGCGCATAACCAATGTCCATGCTATCATTTGTAGTCGTTTGATATCGGCTTCTGCGAGACCATTTTGGGTATGAACATGGGGAACTGGATGTTCTATATCAATCCCCAGTGACATGCAATAGTCATCGAACGTTTTCGATGTAAACTCCCTAGCATTATCAAGTCGAATCGACTTAATAGGATGGTCAGGGTAGTGAGCCCTTAGACGGATAATCCGGGCGAGGAGTTTAGCATAAGCAGCATTTCGAGTGGACAATAGCACGACATGTGACCAGTGTGTCGACTCATCAACCAATACCATAAAGTATTTAAAAGGTCCGCATGATGGTTGAATTGGTCCACAGATATCCCCTTGGATTCTCTGTAAGAACGTAATGAGTATTTTTGGATCCTTTGCGTAGGACGGTCTCTGTCCTAATTTCCCGAAGGAACAGGCTTTGCAAAATGAGCGAGGGGCTTTAGAAGCAACCAATGAGAATTTTGGTTGGGCCTAAGCGTCTGTAGCGCTATTAGAAGCAAAGTGTGTGACTACATCTCCCATTATGGCGTTAGAGCCATGGAAATTGGTTTGTGTGGCGTCATGGCCACCAGGAGGAGCAACCATGGCGTCATGGGCATGGTTAGCGCCATTTATGGCATCATCACTAGGGATAGGGGCGGCCTTTCGACGGCCCAAGACAGCAGCAATGCTAGAAGCTGCAATTTTCGCAGTCTTGCTAAGTCCTGGAATCAATTTTTGATTCTTGCTTCTTCTCACTCTGAAAAAGGGATGCCCATGTGAAGTTTTAAGTATACGGAGTATCATATCACGACCAAAATGTCCTAGTCGGTCATGCCAAAGCCAATATGTATCTGAATCCAAGAGATCTTCTCTTATGACATTATTGGATTCAATTGGTCGAATTGTAGTGACATAAAGTCCACTAGATTGACACATAAGTTTCTCTAAGATGCGCTTCCGTCCGCAATCATTAGAGGTAATGCAAAGGAATTCTATTCCGTTCTCATTATGCTTTTCCGCATGGAATCCGTTGGCTCTAATATCTTTAAAGCTTAATAAAGTTCGATTTGCCTTAGGAGCATAGAGAGCTTCAGTGACTTTAATCAAGGTGACATTGGGCAAAAGGAATTGGGTCATTCCATGTCCTTGAACTAAACTTGATGGCCCAGCCATCGTAGTCACAGATGAATATGTAGGCAACATCTCTAAGAATATTGACCTATGTCGTAGAATGGTGTGCGTAGTCGCACTATCCGCAAGACATTGAAGTTCATCCATTCCTAAAAGAAAAGCTCGTAATTAAAAAGGAGTCATAAAGAAAAGAACTCAACTTTTATTAATAAGCCAAACAGAATTACATCATTGTTTCTCTTAACCAAAGAAAATCTAATCCAATAAACTAGTTAATGCAAAACAATGGTAGTCGTCTAACTTCTTTCGGTAATTCCAATGTAAATGTGACCAGGTAAGTAGAGAGATGTCAGTGGAGCAAAGCTCGCTTAAGTACCACTTGTCTCAAAACCTTTCTAGACATCACTTTTACATTGAGTACGCCTACTTTGAAGAAACACTAATATCATTGGCATCTACTACAAAAGTAATATGGCAATTGCCTATATCTCTTGGAAAATAAAAAGACTTAATCAAAATCGCCAGTTTCT
>LYNE01003426.1:8506-21366 GCA_001662545.1 Rosa x damascena | reverse complement strand
CTTTCTTCTTTCTTCTTCCTCCTTCCTTCTTCCTTCTTGGCCCGTAGTTGAAATTCTAGCTTGTCAGTCCAAGAACGATTTTTGCTGGTTCATAGCTTCTTGGGCCGACCAAGATTGCTCTTGTCAACGACAATTCGAATCCGGTGATAACCACAGTGAGTCGGAGATTGCTGGGTTCTTGGAGGCCAACAATGGGAATGGGAGTGGTAATGAGAGTGAAATTGAGATTGAGGGTGATGTGGTGGAAGAAATGGGTCAACTGAGAATTGTGCAAAATGGTAGCAGCAGTGGTGTGAGTCATGTGGAGGAGTCAAAGGGGGCGAGGATTCCGTTACCATGGGAGCTTTTGCAGCCATTCACACTTGAAAGTTGAAACTGGGTAAGTTTACTTTAGTTGCTGTACTGAGTTGTTCTGTTGTTTATTGCAAGAGTTTCTCCACTTTGTGTGCAAAAAAAGCAAGTTAGAATTTGAATATAATCATTCTGCTTGTCTGCTTATACACATTGACAACCACATGACATTAGACTCATTATACTGAAAAATCCCGTGAAGTAAAGATTAAATGGTAACAATAGGAATTTATATTAAAAACATGAGCATCAGACATCCAAGGAAGGTTAAACAAGGCTTAGAGTTTGTCATCATCCATAGCAGTTTAAGGTTTTTTTGTAGCTTTTCATACTGAACTCCCTTGTATTGCATTTCATTACTGTCAGTTCCATTAGACATTCATACGATTCATCCATGCCTGAAATAAAGAAAAAATTACACAAACTAAGATTACAAACTAATATCCAACATATAGTTCAAGGTATTTGTAGATGGATTATCTATATCAAATTGAAACCTGGAGGATTCTTTATTCAAACAAAATTACTGTACTGAGAACAATATGTATGTACGTACATAGTAGACCAATTTACTTCTTGTTAGGAATAGAGAACACAGATACAAAATATATACAAAGTCTACCACCTAAACATTCAACTAAGATTAATAACTAAGGTAAGATTTGAACAATAGAAGGTAATGTACAAATCAGTGAACCATGCTAGATAAGTACAAAACAGTAATCAAGTCGTGCTAGTCATGCTGCAGCCCATGCTGCTTCCATACTGCCATGAAACCATACTCAACCCCATACTATCACTATTTCCAATACTCCCCCTCAAGCTGGATCAAGAGGATTCATTGAGCCAACCTTGCCCAAAATTCTGAGAAACTGAGCAGTTGGGAGAGATTTGGTAAAAATATCAGCCAATTGATCACGACTTTGAGTATAATGTGTATCAATGACCTTGGATTGAACTTGAGGTCGAATGTAATGACAATCAACCTCAATGTGTTTGGTTCTTTCATGAAATACAGGATTAGAGACAATATGCATTGCAGCTTGATTGTCACAGAAGAGAGACATTGGTTGACAGCTTGGAAATCCCAAATCAGATAGGAGACCTTTTAACCAAATAAGCTCACATGCAGTGGAAGCCATAGCTCTATATTCAGCCTCTGCACTAGAACGAGCAACAACAGTTTGTTTCTTGCTCTTCCAAGTAACCAGATTTCCACCAACAAATGTACATAAGCTAGTTGTAGATTTTCGATCAAGTGAGTTGTCTGCCCAATCAACATCAGTGTATCCCATGATGTGAACGAAGAATTCTCTTCACAATTTGAAGATGAGCTAAAGTTGGGGCATGCATAAATTGACTGACAATGCTTACAGCATAAGAGATGTCAGGTCGAGTGATTGTGAGATAGATAAGCTTACCAACTAACCATTGATACGAAGTTAGATTGACGAAAGGCTCACTTGATACATTAAGTTGTAGCTTGCTGTCAAGAGGAGTGCGAGCTGGTTTGCAATCCTCCATATCTGCATCTTGCAGCGAATCAAGTATGTACTTTCTCTGATTGAGAAAGAGGCCTTTATGAGAAGTAGCCATTTCTATGCCAAGAAAATACTTGAGAATTCCCAAATCCTTAATAGCAAACTTGTTTCGAAGAGATTGCTTGAGAGACTGAATCTCCTCAATATTATCACCAGTCACTATCAAATCATTAACATAGATGAGCACCACAAGCTTACTGGTTAAACCTATCCGAACAAACAAAGAAGAATCTGCATTGAACTTCCTCAAGTACTGAATTGAGCTAAGCATACCAGGCACGTGGAGATTGCTTTAAACCATAAATAGATTTGTGTAGCTTGCATACTATTTCAGGATCATGAGATTGAGGATGACCAGGAGGTAATTTCATATAGACCTCCTTTCAAGATCACCATGTAAAAAGGCGTTTTTTACATCCATCTGGTACAATGGCCAAGAATGGTTAACTGCAACTGATAACAAAACTCTTACTGTACTCATTTTAGCAACAGGAGCAAAAGTCTCCTTGTAGTCTACTCCATATGTTTGAGTAAAACCACGAGCTACTAAACGAGCCTTATATCTCTCCACAGATCCATCAGAATGAAGCTTTGTTTTGTAAACCCAACGACTGCCAACAGCCTTCTTTCCTTTAGGAATCCGAACAACACTCCATGTATTATTGTCATGGAGAGCTTGAAGTTCATCAACCATAGTTTTCTTCCATACATCAATTTGATTAGCTACCTCAAAACTTTGAGGTTCATGAGTACCATCAAGAACATTTAGAAAAGCAGAATGAGCTGAAGAGGATTTCTTATAGGATATGAAGTGTGTCATTGGATACCTTGCAGTGTAAGTTTTGTACTCACTTAGCTTGGATGGAGGACCTCGATCTCGTGGAGGATTCCTTCGAAGAACAACTGCAGCAGGAGAAACCAACGGATTTCTATGAAAAACAACTTCAGGTGGAGAAGGAGATTCAACAACTGGTTGAGTATCGGTTTCTCTATCAGAGGTTACATCTGGAACTTCCTGATCTTCTTGCATACCAGTTTTTGCATCAGTAACTACTGCTGGAGCTTCTTGCACAGAAGTGTCAGGATTAAGAAACCGACTGTAATCCTCATCAACAGGAAGCTTAGGACTTGGAAACAAATCAGAGAGAAACTCCCCTGACCAAAATCACATGATTTTCTAGTGAAATAGGGAGTATCTTCATCAAATCTCACATCCCTGGAGACAATTAGTTTCCTAGTAGCGTAATTATAACATTTATAACCCTTTTGAGTAGATGAATATCTTAGGAAGACATACTTATCAGCTCCAGGATCAAGTTTATCACGTTGGTGAGCTTGAATATGAACAAAACATGTGTAGCCAAAGACCTTCAAGTGAGACAAATCAATCTTTCTACCTTTCAATACTTCAAGAGGTGATTTGAAACCAAGCACTCTACTAGGGAGTCTGTTGATGAGATATGTAGCAGTGAGAACACCTTGAAACCAAAATTTTTTTGGAACATTCATTTGACACATAAGTGCTCTTGTTTTTTCAAGAACGTCTCAATTCTTTCTCTCAGTAATCCCATTCTGTTGAGGAGTACCAACACAGCTAGTTTGATGCACAATGCCTTGTGTGCTCAAGTAGTGTGATATATTATTGGACATATACTCAGAGCCATTATCGGATCTTAACACATGAATGGATGGAGAAAATTGAGTGTTGATAAGTTTATGAAAATCCTTAAAAACATTCACAACTTCACTTTTGAATTTCAGTAGATACAACCAAGTAATCCTTGTAAAATTATCTACAAATGTTACAAAATACTTAAATCCATCATAAGATTCAAGAACTGGACCCCAAATGTCTGAATGAACGATTTCAAAATGATTACTAGCTTTAGAAGGAGAGGAAGTAAAAGGCAACCTAGAGAATTTTGACAGATGACAAACATCACATTGATTGTCTGCTTTGCACAAATTTGGAAACAAAAACGACAACACTTTCTCTGAAGGATGAGCCAAGCTTTAATGCCACAGATGATGCTCTTGTGATGATCTTGAACTGACTTGGAAAGCTTTGGAAACAAAAGAATTCTTGGACAGATAATAGAGACCATTCAAAAAGAAACCCTCACCAATCGTCTTCTTGGTGATGAGATCCTGAAATATGACATTATAAGGAGAGAAGATGACAAGACATTTTAATGTGTTTATAATTCTTTCAACAGATAGGAGTTGAAAGGGAAAAGAAGGAACATAGAGAGTAATTTGATTTTTCCCTTTCCTAAAACTGAGGCACCTTTGCCATTTGCTACAAATACTTTAGAAGGAATATACATTTTTTCAAACTCATGCAGATTTGTAATTTTATTTGTCATGTGATCCGTAGCCCCTGAGTCTATAATCCAATAGTCATCCATAGCACAAACACTTAGAGCAGTAGAGAAGGATTTTAAAGTACCTGAAGCTTCTTCATGTGGAACACAATCAGTCTCTGCAAGAAAGCCAGCAAGTTTGCCAAGGAGTGCAGTATGGCCTTCAATCCCAGGAATGTCTGTTTCTTCACTGCCACTATGCATCTGCTTCTTGCGGAGATAAGCAGCAAATTCATTGATTAAAGTAGTGGGATTGGCGGTGAAGTTTAGCCTACCCTCAGAAGGATTAAAGGAATTGCTGCCAGGTTTGCCTTTGGTGGATTCCAACTCTTTTGAGCACCTTTGCCTTCCTTCAAAAACTTTAACTTCTGTTCCGGATGGAGAATCCAACATCTATCCCTAACATGTCCAACTCCCTCATAGTAGCTGCATTTCAAGTCAGGTTTCTTGCCCTTGTACAGTTTAGCTTCAGCTTGCCTGTGATTAGAGGCATGTGCTCTAGTTTCATATGCACTAGTCTTTGACTCCATATTCATCACCTTTTTTCGAACTTCTTCTCTTTGAACGGTAGCACACATGTTGTTAAAAGATGGTAACTTAGTATTCATAAGAATATGGCTTCTCGAATCTTCATATTCTGAGCTTAAGCTTGCAAGAAGCTGAAAAATCTAGTCCTCCTCAGCTCTTTTTAACAACACACTAGCCTCGGTAGTGTGAGGTCTATAAACATCTAGCTCATTCCACATACTAGTAAGGCTACCAAGATGCTGGACAAAGGGTTTACCTTCCTGTTGAAGATCAGCAATATCTAGTTTCAGTTGAAAAACTCGAGCAGCATTATTCTGATTTCCATACATCTCTTTGACATTATTCCATAGATGCATAGATGACTCAGAAAAACTGAAAATTTCTGCTATTCTGGTTTCCATGGAGTTAATTAGCCAGAACATGACGAGTTGATCCTTGCACAGCCAAGAATCAAGATTAGGAGAGTCAGCTTTAGGCTTCTGTATAACTCCATAGACATAACCAAGTTTGGACCTTCAACAAAACAAAAGCATGTTTCAGCCAAATGCTAAACGCTTCCCTTAACTCCAAACCGCATCAACACAGTGAAGAATATCGTCCATCAATTAAACCGAAATTCCAGTTATCCAAAACGACATATTTGCAATTTGCAACTGAAATCCCTAATTAATGATAAAAGAAAAACCAATTACCAATTCACAGCATAAAATAAAAGAGACTGGATTCTTTTAAAAATTTAGAACCCAAAGCAGCCAACTAACCAAGAAACTCCACGGCTGAAACAGTACAGAATTACCAGAAAATGGAAGAGAACGATACGATATACTGGAGATGGCCAAGAAAGAGTGGAGCCCACCAGTTTGCAGCTCGGGTCCTCACGTCAGCGCGACGACGGCGTAGTACGAAATAGCAACGATTGCTGCGACCAATAGGAGAGTGTTCTTGTACGTGTAAAAATTAAGTTATGGGTCAAGACCCCAAAATCCACACGTCGTAACGAAGAAAAACCAACCATCCTGTCTTTAATTCTAATAAAATCACAAACACAGAGTGTCCTTCGCCTTATGTTCCGCTCCCCACTCATACTCCGAATTCCTTGATATAAAAACCAACAAGAAATTTCCACAAACATTTGTAAACGCAATAAGGCCATTACCTCCACTAAGCACCTCTTCTTCATTTTCACCTCAATTTGACCACTTCCTCTTTTCATTTCTTCCATGACAAGGAGACGGTTATTTGAGGCCACAGAAGATCAACAAGATGCCATTAACAGCATGTTCTTCAGCAGCAGACCGCTCAAGTTGGCAAAGCTTTTGATGAGAGGAAGAAGGGTTTTCGTGGTTTTGTTGCTGTTAGGTTTCGTGTCAGTGATGACAAAATTTGCTTTACAGCTGAATGCATTACAGGAATTGAGAATGAGGGAAGGAATAGCTTTTATTCGACGACCTTCGACAGTTTTGCAACATAAAATGGTTAGTGAAGGTGACGAGGGTTATAATGTGGCTCTGAAACAACGAAGTTCCCGGTCAGATTGTTATTCTATGCTCAATCACGTTCATACATCCATTAAGCCTATTATATACAGTTCTTGGTGAAACTCATATACAATTTTTTGTTTTGTTTTTGGTATTGTAACTCAATTAGGACTAATTAGGTTTTGGCATTCTTCTTATTAGGGGTCTCATTTTTCAGTTACCTGAGATTGTGATCCCATCTTTTATTTGTTCTCTGCTAGTCAGACTGGTGATATCTGGACGCAACCAAACAGTGAAAACTACTACAAATGCATTAATCGAGCAAAGAAGGATATTTGTATGTCCAAAAGCTAGTTAGTTATTGGATATACTAAATAATCTCTCTCATTCTATCGTGAATAAGTCGTCTTATGACGTTTCGTTTGTTACAGTGAAACGAAATGCAACAAATGGCTATATTATGATCAAGGCCAATGGTGGGTTGAATCAAATGAAGCTTGGGGTATGAGATCAATCTCAATCATGTCTTCAATATTTGATGCCCGACCCCCCCCTCCCGAAATTGTTCTGAAAAAATTGTAACTTGCAGATAAGTGATATGGTTGCCGTAGCAAAACTTATGAATGCCACTCTGGTTCTCCCTTTTTTAGATCATAAATCCTTTTGGACCGATCCAAGGTACCAAATTTTCTCAATCATAGTACGGTCCATTTGATTAGACTATTATCATTGATTTATTCATTGTGTTTTCAATTGATATGTTCAGTGATTTTAAGGACATTTTCAACTGGAAGAATTTCATGGAAGTCTTAAAAGATGATATCATGGTTATAGAGTCACTCCCACCGGAGCTTGCAGACCTGAAGCCTCTCCCCAGGGCTCCAGTTTCCTGGTCCAAGGTATGGTCAGAATTGTTTACCTTGCTTAGGAAATTTAGTATACGTAACTTGAATCGAAGTATCTAACAGTGGATCACCATTTCTAACCAGCCCAGGCTAGTTACTACAGAGGATATATGTCTTCGTTATTGAAGCAGCACAAAGTGCTCAAATTCACGTACACAGATTCCAGACTTGCTAATGATCTTGGTGGTTCATTCCAAAAGCTACGCTGCCGTGCAATGTTTGAGGCACTGAGATTCTCACCTGAAATCGAACAACTAGCATCAAAGTTGGTTAACAGATTAAAGAACAACAATAGTAGATACATTGGTCTCCATTTAAGGTGCGCTCCTATCTGACATGATACGCAGACTTACAGTATGTATCTTTTGAATATGCAGAATCTTAACCAAGGATAGAGAACACATACATTACCCTAAACAAAGATTTCTTGCCACATAAGTTATTCTGACTAGTGACCAGCACGTTATAAATGCAGATATGAAAAGGACATGCTTTCTTTCACAGGCTGCAGTCACAATCTGACCAAAGACGAAGATAGAGAACTCGCAAAAATAAGGAAACAAACATCACACTGGAAGCATAAGACGATTAATAGCACCAATCATAGACTCCAAGGGGTATGCCCCATGACCCCAAGAGAGGTTGCTGTGTTTCTTGAAGCAATTGGGTTTCCTTTGGATACAAAAGTTTATGTAGCCGCTGGGAAGATCTACGGGAGAGATGGGATTAGACCTCTGAAAGATAAGTACCCCAATTTATTCTTCCACTCAAATTTAGCGACTGAAGTAGAGTTGCAACCTTTCAAGAACTTGCAGAACCAGCTTGCTGCCTTGGATTACATTTTGGCTTTGGAGAGTGATGTGTTCATTTATTCTTTTGATGGAAATATGGCTAAAGCAATAAAAGGGCATCGACGATTTGAAGGGTTCCGGAAGACGATCAACCCCAACAAGTATGTATAAACAATTTACCAGCCTTATGAACTAGTTATTAGGGTTTCTTTAGTACTCTTTAACAAATACGTTCAAATTGCCAGAAACTTTCTATAATGTTTTCAAACGTTCTTTTGCAGTTATTGAAGCACTTCAAAGTAAAAGCATTTCATACAAAATCATTAACAAGTCCCCAATAGACCCCCAACACTGCAAATTTAGTAACAATTTCTTTTGAACTATAATCTTCGATCTAATGAAAGATTACATTGTTTCCCTTGCAGACAACAATTTGTGACATTGATTGATAGGTTGGACAACGGAATGATATCTTGGGAAAAATTCTCATCCAAGGTGAAGAAGTTGCATGAAAATCGGATCGGAGCACCATACTCCAGAGTAGCCAGAGGTGACCACAAACTTGAGGAGAACTTTTACGCAAACCCTTTTCCGGGTTGCATCTGTGAAAATTCCGGAGGCTCATCAACAGTAGCCAAGCAACAATAACAGGAAGAGAAGCTCATTTCGGGATGGGAGATGCCGAGGAAGTTATACCGGTCGAGTCTTAAAGATCATAATTTAGGCTTGTGGCCTCTACTGTACGTGGTAGAGAAAAATATTATACCTAGCTCTAAATTGTAAGACAAAAATATGATCGGTTTCTCTGAAGCAAGGCTTTTGGCAATTGGAAAAGAAAATCATTCTTACAGTTCTAGATATATATACAAACTGATAATACAAGAACAAGTTAGACTCGGCAATTGATTTAGAACTGGACACTTAATATTAAGTACGTCGGGTTAACGACTCTATTTGAGAGAGTAGGCTAGCAACGAAGGGTTGAGTAGTTCTGGTTTCTTGAGATGGACTCTACTCCTATGTGAACTTGTGTCCTTGAAGTTTATCCCCACCCGATTCCAAAGACTAGTCCCAAACCCTAAGCAAACCTTTTTCTTCCGATTCAAAACAAGCATGGTAAAACGCACATGTAAGGGCAAGGGTCCTCAACTTCGTCATAGGATCCGGATCCGTCTGGGATAACCAGAAGCACATCGTTATTGACTCCCTCAACTGATTCATCGAGCCTTCTATGCCGGCAGGCACCATGTGGCTTGTTTTAACCACGGAAATTACCACTCCGAGGCGAAAACTACTATGATGTTGTACAATGGTGTGAGATTCAAGTCCAGTACAATTGAGTATGGAATCAAATGACTATACGAACAAAACCGAAAAACTAAACGTGTGACAACATTCAAGCACCATCTTTTGAAATTTTGTATCGGAAGTATCCCTGAGCTACTATAGACTCGTTCCGACCCAAGGCAATGGACTGGGCTACTTGTTACTGAAGGACACAGTGGAAATATAAAAGCCCATTCATGGTCTAAACCGATTTGGGCCTTTTGTTCACAATTCCGATATATAAAACCCACGCGCCCTTTCATATATAAATACCCCAATATTCTTCGTTCACCGAGAGCTAGGGTTTTAGCACTCCTTCTGCGCAGTCGTCTCTGGTAGCTCACACATCGCAGAAATGGTGAAGGGACGTCAAGGAGAGCGAGTCAGGTTCGACATCCAACCCAAAACAAAACAAAAACCCCTAATTTTCAAAATCTTAATCCGATTACTGCATCAAAATTTCTCACTTTAATCTCTCTCTCTCTCTCTCAGACTCTACGTCAGGGGAACTGTCCTCGGCTACAAGAGGTAATTGAAACCCTAAATTTTGTGTCTTTGTTTCTTGTTCTCGTTTTAGATATTGTAGAAACCCTAAAATTGGAAAAAGGGGGCGTTTTTATTACTAGGGTTTTGAGCTGAGTTGATTCGGTTATTGATTTGGGTTAGGTCCAAGTCGAACCAGTACCCAAACACCTCACTGATTCAGATCGAGGGAGTGAACACCAAGGAGGAAGTTGGGTGGTACGCCGGAAAGCGATTGGCTTATATCTACAAGGCTAAGGTGAAGCAGAACGGGAGCCACTACCGCTGCATTTGGGGAAAGGTTGCTAGGCCTCATGGTAACACCGGTGTTGTTCGGGCTAAGTTCACCTCCAATTTGCCCCCCAAGTCCATGGTACATTCCTATACTGGAACTACTGTATGATGGTTATTGTTCGAAAGGTGTTTCTGATCGATTTCTTCTGTTGTGACATTGCAGGGTGCTCGAGTGAGGGTATTCATGTATCCCTGCAATATATAAGGTACTACTTGGTTGAGTTACTGTATGTCAGTATGTGCTGTGCGCAGCTATTATATTGAAAATTTGTGCTTGCCATTGTAACTTTTCTTTGCCTACTGTGCACTTAAAAATTAAAGTGCTATACAACTTCTGGATGCGATTTATCTATTGTTGCTTGAAACTGTGTCGGACTAGTTTTTGTTGTACTGATATACATGATATAGTTTTGATCTTTGGATCTTTTAATGTGGTGTAATCTCGGGTGGCCTACATTTATACAATGGTCACGTTATCTGTGCTGGTTCAGTTTGATTCGAATTCCTATTTGGATTCATTTAAAGAGTTGACTGGTATTTGAGCTTAAGTTTACACTGCTGAGCTTATATACTGATATAGAGATTGCAAAAACATGCACGGCCAAAGTCAAAGTTGCTCTATGTGGTTTAGTCTTTGAGCTTTTGTTGGTTTGCTTTCATTGGAAACTAGTAGTTAAGTTGGTAAAAACTGAGAAAAGAGTGAACTGGTCATTTTAGAGTCCAACATTGTACTGTTATGAGAGTATAAGTTTATTTAAAATGCTACTGTTGTAGCTATAACTGGACAATTATCAACCCATCCATGTTGGGAGTTGGTCCCTCTAATCTTCTTTGTGTTGATAGTGTCTTTGAGCAATTGTTGGTTCCCTTTGAATGGAAACTCTTAGTTATGTTGAATTAGTGCTACAAGAGAAGAATTGAACACATTCTGAATTGGATACCAGAGTATGAGTAACTATTACAAGAGTATCAGCTGAAAACAGTTGTCATAGCTAGTCAATGGTCATTTGGAATTGTCAGATTCCTTTTTATCTAATTCCTAGTTCTCTACAGGCCAAGACTTTTACACTTGTTAATTTAGCCTTGCACATGTGATTTGATCCAATATCTTATCACCCTCTCATCTTTTGGAGTTTTTCTGTCTAAACCAATCAATGTTTTTAATATATATGTTACTTGTTCTAGCTGCATTTGAAGTCAATTAGCATCTATTTTCAATTGTCATCTCACAACTATTTGCTCTTTCCTTTTTCCAACCCTCAAAAACAATTTGTATTTGTAAAGATTTATTTCCAAAATAGTTGACTTGTTTGGTTTTATTGGGTTTGTATTATACTCTTCTACCCTGGTTCTAATCCTATGCTCATTTTCCTTGCAGTTTCTCAGTACTTCCTAGACTATAGAGATGGAGCATCAAGTATTTTGAAATTTACATGGTTGTTATGAGCTAAGATAGATGTATTGTTTCTTAGAAGGCTCTGCCAGTTTTGTTTGTTTGATGGGAGAATATTGTATTAGACTCCTCACAAAGATTAAATTTTTGTTATCCGACTTTTGCAACTTAATGATTTGAATATTCATTGCAACCTGCTCCATTGGCATTATTGAAATGTGGCTTTTGGATTGAGATTGAAAGATTAGATTTACCCTACTTGGTGGAGGGGTGAAGTGATGCTTAGAGCCATGGTTGCCCACGTGTTCTGATTGTGGCCTCTATCATAAGTTCATAACCTTCTGATATTTTCTGTTGGCTTTGTTGTTGCCAATTGTTATACCCATTGTTGGTGCCAATTGTTTGTCTTAGGAAGATGCACTATGTCTTCCTGATGCTTCGTTTTTCTTGGGCTATGGAAGTAAAAGCCTTGGCTAGACAGGCTTAATGGGAAGGCATGCTTGTAGCCGCTTCAACACTCAAAAGGGTGTAGCTTTGCTTCCATTTACAACACTATGTCATGTGATGTAAATGTTGCCTAATCTTGAAGTTAGGCATTATCTACCACTTTCATAAACCACATTACCGTAACGACACAAAACAAGCACCGTAAGTCACGCAATTCTTTGGTCTTTGATCTTTACAACTTTTTGGGATCTTGAACCATGGTGCGATGTGCTTAGGACAAAGCTAGAGACTACCTCTCTCTTTTCCTGATTAAGGAGATGCACGAGTATTTGCCGTTTCTCGATCTTCATCTCTACTCAACATTGCCTTCCTTTTCATACTTACCCTATAAAAGGAATGGAGCTCCACTCAAGACTAATTCACCAACCCTATGAAACGTCGATCAACATCCCAATCACGAATCCAGTATGGCCAAGCAAGCAAAGCTTGATACAATAGTGCTACCAAACGCTTGATAAGAATGTGTAGTAGGCCAATCAATACATAGTGCATGAATTGCATGCCCACTCTTTGAATAACACATTTCAAAGTTTGACAGTGGGAAGCAAAATCAGGCGCAACTTGCGGTTGAATATTCCAAATTCCATGTAGTATGTGACTAACCTCTTCTAATTAGACTTTTAATCTTGAGGATAATGTGACACCTAAAATATTATGAGCACTCAACACGCATGTTTGGATTATACTACAATTTTGGTCTTCATCTTTTGGAATTTCCCGGTTTTGGTCTGTATGCTTACAATTTAAACACATGAGTAGCACTACCACACGACCAAACTACATTAACTAAAAGCACAAAACAATAAAGACCAAAACGTTGGGATTCTCTTCCTTAATCTAAATCGACACGACCAAACTGCA
>LYNE01003425.1:9019-29546 GCA_001662545.1 Rosa x damascena | reverse complement strand
CCTGTGAGTGTGGGTTTGAAAACATATATCCCAGTTTAGTTCATTTGTATATTCTCACTATCTCTCTGAGGTTGGTGCAAGAGTTCTATTATTATTATTCTTATAAGACAATGAAGTTGCTTGATGTTAATAAGATCTTGTTCACTTAACTTCTGTTTGGAATTGATAATTAGGCTACTATGGTCTAAAATTAAAAAAATTAGGTATTGTATTTCCTATCTGCTTGATTGGTATTGCACTTTTTTTGTTTTGACTGTGTTAAGCAAGATTTTATGTAGATTGAAGTGGATAGCCAAGTTGGTGGACGATAATGGAAGAATCCAGTGCTCTTAAAGTGAAATGAATAGGGAGAGTGACCACTCTTGCAATTTTGCTTAATTGCTAGGCCAAGAAGCTTTCGGAGTATTCTGTTGGATAGAAGTGCTTCTTTTGGATAATAGAAAAGTTATTAACCAGTACATTTCTAAAAAGTGGTGCTTTTACATTTGTTGCCACTGAAATTTGCTTCACTTTGTTTTATATGCTCTCAAGGCCACAAATATATATGTGTGTGTGTGTGTGTGTGTGAGTGCATCTGTAATCAAAGATTTCAGATTGTAAGGAGTTTTGTTGGCAGAGGGTTATAACCCGACTAGAGACATCTGAAGCAAGTCAGCAACACTATAGTTCAGTACTGAAAAATGAAAGCGCTGCATATTAGTTTGGTTTCTTTTCAGGGCTTGTAACAGAGAGCAGATTAGTCATTCGAGTTGTGCAATTAACTTGGTAACACTTGAGCCTTCCACCATTTACTTTGATCTTTTACATCCTAATATTGTTGAGCCTCTGTGGTTTTTGGCTGTCTTTTTTATTGGTACTTCTTTTAAGTGCAGGACCGATGTTTTCTCACTAATAGATCTATGGGATGTGTTGGATGTAAAGTGTTTCATATTTCTCAGCTACAGCTGAAGATTAAGTTCTCTGTTATGAACATGAATGCACATATGTTCTGACTTCTGAATTTACTGGCTTCTTAGATATTTGAACGTGCAAATGTAGTATGTTGCGGAATTGTATGCTTGTCTTTTTATATGCATTTGGGAAAGTTCCATTGCCTTGGTTGACATTTTTTTGCTATACCATTTAGTTTTAGAAGGCTTGTACTGATATCTCTTAATTTCTGTGTTTGGCTGAATACTTAGTGTTTACAGCTTCTGTTATCTTTGTATTGTATATCAAACTTATATAGCACGAGTTAAATTTGAATATAAGTTGGTAGATATAGGCCGCTTGATTAATAATCTTGCATTCATCGACATGTACAAATCTGTGGTTTGTTCTTGAGGTTTCATTTTTCAATATGTTAATCTGATCAGTAAATAATATGAAATTTTCTTGTCAGAGAGTTCAAGTCACAAAGTTCCTGAGGGGGTTGATCCATGTAGATCAGATGAAGTGGGGCACTCTCATGATCATGTTGGGGATTCACCTGCAAGGAAAAAGGGTAAATTGTATGGTACACGATATTTCATCATTAAGAGTTTGTCTCATGAGAATATCCAACTATCGATTGAGAAAGGAATTTGGGCTACTCAAGTGATGAATGAACCAATTTTGGAAGACGCTTTTCATGTAAGATGGTCCATGTTTCAGTCTCATGCTTTGTTTTCCCAAATGTAGATACTTTATATAGAAGCATATTGTTGTATTGCAGAATTCTGGTAAAGTAATTTTAATATTCAGTGTCAACATGAGTGGTTTCTTCCAAGGGTATGCACAAATGATGTCTTCTGTTGGATGGAGGCGAGACAATGTATGGAGTCAAGGAACTAGTAGAAGTAATCCCTGGGGACGCAGTTTTAAGGTCAAATGGCTGCGGTTAAATGATCTGCCTTTCCAACAAACTCTTCATCTCAAGAATCCATTGAATGAGTACAAACCTGTTAAAATTAGCAGAGACTGCCAGGTTCTTTTATCTTATTATTTACATGCGTCTGATTAACTTTTAGTTGCATTGGCTTCTCGGAAGAATGTTCTAAAACATGACTCTAAATTTTGTATACTATTCCAGGAATTGTCTGCAGATGTTGGAGAAGCTCTCTGTGAGCTTCTTGATAGGCATAATGATCTAAACGGCCTGAATAGGTAATACCTTTTAAAACTGGAAGATAATATATTTCTTTTTGAATTATTCATGGCCCTTTTAGTTACAGTTATATTCTGAAATAGTAATCACATGGATGATTTTCCTTCAAAAAGGCCCTGCGTAGAGCCTCCATGTTCAGTAGGGGAAGAAGATAATATATTTCTTTTTGAATTATTCATGGCCCTTTTAGTTACAGTTATATTCTGAAATAGTAATCTCATGGATGATTTTCCCTCAAAAAGGCCCTGCGTAGAGCCTCCATGTTCGGTAGGGGAAAAAGAGTATAATATGCCAGTGCATCTCTCGTGGTCGCAAACTCCCATGCTCTATCCTTCCATGCTTTATCAACAACAGCCTGAAACAAAGAGATTTCATCTAGCGAATCAGAAATCTACTGGTATTATTCTTCCTTTTGCCTGTCAACTCTGTGAAATCAAAAGTTACAAGGGCCAAACTTCTCACATTATTGAATTCTGATCTATTATATGAGTGCACAGGCATTTGACATCTCAATTTGATTTTGGGGTTTATCTGCAGATAGCCGGCCAGCTAGTGTTCTGACTGAGGATGATTTTCTTGAAATGGTATCTTGTTCTATCTTCATTTCTTGACTTTCCCTTCCATTTATTTAGTAATTTAGTACCTCAAGTGTTGTTTGAAAATCTTCATATGTGAAAGGCAATGGCTGATATCATTATCTTGTTAAAACCACTGTAGTTTATGACTTTGCTGGATGTTAGAAAATTCTCTCTCTCTATTGTGTTTTGGAAGTTAATGAATCTGACTTAGCTCACTATGGCTTAACCAGAGTTGAGTTATCTTGCATGCTTGAGTGAAAATGCCTGCCAAGGTTTCTTGTTATTTATTCTTATTTGGGTTATTTTCAATAATTTTGCGCTGATAGTTGTCTTTTCATACCCTGTTACTGCAGTCTTATGAAGAATATCTGGAGGTCTATGGCAGGAGCAGGAAGGAACTATATCAGCCTGTCAGTAATCTATCTAAGAATATCGTATTGATTGCTTATAAATATCTGCTAGTATGACCATGTTTAAAGCATTGGGTTCTTTACGAATTAATGCATTTCTTTCTCAGGATTTATGTTTTCGGAAACACAAATTGGCCCTTTTTTTATTATTTATTTTTTATGTATATATGAGCAGGTCTAGTTAGTGATCTACCCATTCAATTAGTCTCAAACCTACCATCAATGGGTGACCCATCAGTTGGATCTTCTGGCTGATGATTATGTTCATCATAGGACTAGATACCAGTACTGTGACAGATAAAAATACTCTCCTAATATAGTTGTGAGGATGAAAGATATCGATGGTGTCCCAGTTACCTTGAAAAGTTTATTTTAACTATATTCAGGTACCGGCGATCTGAGTGAAAACCTGTCTGTCATTCTTTGTTGATGAAAACAATTGTAGATGGATGTAGAATGGTGTCTTTCATGTCATCTTCACTACCTTGGAGGGTATTGAGTCTATTGACCACCATTGTAGAGGCTACATTTCTGAGGAATGACATTTTCTCTGGTCTAACTGGGTGTGTAGAATGAATTCAACATGAGGCGTTGGGTACTCCTGAACTTTACTTTTACAACCATATACTTGCTACAGTGGACAGTTTTCCACTAAATTGCAATCCTAATAGATAAAATAAACTTTAAGTTCTGAGCTTGTGCCAACACCTACATAAATAGGAGTTTTCTTGCATTCTTATTAGGATGGCTCCTGTTTTATTCTGCATAAAAACATCTGGTGACCGTAGTAGTACTAGGACATTGTTCTTATGCTTGCCAAACATGTGCCCCCTTTTTGCTGTGGAATTTGACCTCACTGTCACTTTTATCTGATTTAGCTGTGCATTGTTTCTGTAATTAGGTGTAAGTACTTCTAAAGTAACTCCTATTTGACAGGGTTCTAGATCACAGAAGTCATCCAGAAGTAAAATGCAGGAGGATGATTTGTAAGTACAATTTTACTGGTTAAAGAATGTCTTGATTAGCTTGATTTTATATCTCACTGATGAGCATGAAAAAACATTCTGCAGAAACTCTAGTTACGGAGGTAACCGCATCTGCTCAAGGAAAAGAGCTCATCAGTCATCCCATAAGCAATCACAATGTTGACGATGCAAGCTGTGCTTCTCCCTTTTTTTCTCGGAAAATAGCTTGTTATCTGATGGAGTTTTGCATTTCCTTCGGGGCAAATATTCGGTTAATTCAATTGTTTGGCCGACCTTTGTGTCGTGTTGTACACATTGTATGTACTTGTATCTTGTTTTATGTTCCATAATTGGGGGCTTGTTACCACAACTTGTACAGTAATTCAATCGGCAACATTGCCCCAACCCTTCCTCCTCCTCATTGACCTAGATTAGCTATATCATATATAAATCTTATAGATGTGTACTCGTGTATGTTATTCCATTAAGATGCTGGTGTAAGAAAATGATGGGTATTGATATAAATTTTATGTGGAAGTTCAGATGTTGGAACTGATTACTTTCATTATGTCAAACTAATTCACGGAAGCAATAAGGCTCAGTGTTTCAATGTTCTAGACTCTTGGCCTTTGAAATCCAAATGAAGAAAAAGCTTGAAATTTCAAGGTGTATCATTTCGGAACCTGGAACATTAAATTTACACAAGTCCACCTACAGTATATCGACAAATTTCAAAATAAATTTTCAACTTTCATATTAAACCAAAGTATGAATTGCAGATTTATCACCAATCACCCATAGCAAACTCTGGATTATTGGCCTCAATCAGATTGGGTTTTCAGCCCGGAACTCTTGGATTCTTTGCTACCAATGAGAGAGAGGAGAAACACACAGAAGAATCGGGCTTTGATATTGGGCGGAGCAGTCGGCCGCGGTGGAGAGCTCGACGGCGTGGGAAGCTCGTTTATGGAGATGAGGGCATGAGGCTGCGGGTTGAGGTGGGGAATTTTTTTCTTTGGAAAAATAAAAGAAAGTTGAAAGTTTTTAGTACGTAGCGATCATATAGGATGTGTAAAGGTGATTGAAGAGTTTCAAAGTCAACTCGAAGGTCAGCTATCTCTGGTTGAAAGAACACGTGTCTGTGCAGAAGAAAAGGAGGAATCTTCAGCTGTTGGGATTTGTATTAAAAGATTCAGTTAACCTGTGGATGGGACACGTGTCAGTCATCTGCAATTAGAGGATGATGATGATAGTCACAGCTGATGGTTAATTAGCACAGATCGTCAGATCGAGTCAGTATAAATTAGTGTTAAGCATCTTAGCCTTGTAAAATTACCAGAGAAAATATCAGTATAGTTAACTTTCTTCTTCTCCGTTTTCGTTGCTTAGTTCTTGTTAGATCTTCATCTACTTTCATTATTATCAAAAACTTATCATGCATGGCATTAGAGCTGATTATTTCACGTCTGAATTTCTGGCAGCCATGACACTCCAGAAATTAGGATCCAAAGTACTGTACAAGAGTCAGCATATTGTACAAACTTTGAATAAAGTAACTAGAGTCCATCCCCGGCTAGCTTCCATTATTAAGTAAACTAAAGGAGTACGTATTATCCAGCAAAGTATACGTAGTTACGTACCCAGTAAGTACTGCTAAACTTGACCAGAACGAAACTAGAACAAGGAGTAAGAAGTCGATAGGGTCAAGCGGAGCCTCTCTGCCAGCATGCTTTGCTGCCACTCGACATAAATCTTTCTCCAACTATCCAGCTCAGTCTTCGCTTGGGCCACATAAAGCTGCGAATTGGGATCCTCAGAACTCACTCGCAATGCTCGTAACAGTGTTTTCGGGAACTGAGGTCTATGCCTTTCGATTCTGATCCCTTGCCAGTCGCCCAGCGCCACCGCCTCTTCCACCAAGCTACGCGATCCAAAAGTGACATGGCCACACTGTATAGTGATCCCGTACTTATTGAGCCAAACTTTCACGTTCACTACACCTGCACCAAATCTAGCGCAGAAGATTGCTTCGAGTTGTGCTGCATCATAACATGCAAAGAGTTACCCTAAGCAAACACGATCGAACATTTGGAATTCTAAAACAAAAACACAAAACAACATTTGGAATCTCACCATCAGTCATCGAGTATGGTAGTCCTCGGACATATATCTGATTCTTGTAGTAGTTAAGAGGTCTGGCATTGGGGTTAAGCCCACGCTGCATTATAGGTCAGACATCGGTTAATTAAGAAATAGCAACCACAGGAAAAAGTTCATTTTTTCTTGGTAGAATGGAGGAAAACATGCACTAACCAGCCAACAGAGCTATTCGAGGAAAAAGGAAGTAACTATCAACGGCATTTACAATTTTCATATCAAAGAAGGATGTCAATTTTCTGCAGTAATTTAATGTTTATGTGGACTTGGATTCTCTGCTAGAAAACATCATACTAAGATCTGCATTGTGTAATAAGCAGATCCATCTCTCTTCTTTTTGTCGCCGTCGTCGTCTCTCTCTCTCTCTCTACCAAGGAGAAACGAAAACTCTTCCAACTATCAGTTCAATTTAATTAACATCCAATTTATTTTACTGCTAGTATCAAAGATTTAGGACCATGATTGCATCATTGGTTTAGTTTCTTTGAGCATCGCCGCTTTGGCTCCGGCCCTTTGGCTACACAGGGCCGGTGTTTTTCTGAAAGAAAATGGATTAACAAAACCGGCAGCACAACGGAATAAGGGTTAAGGCAGTACGTATGGATCTCATTTCACAGACAAGGAAGGAGAGATGGATGAATAAGGAGAGATCTACTGGGTCTGTGACTCTGTGTGGAAGACTGGAAGTTGGGCTTAACAACATGCAGTTTTATTTTCAGTCAATCCGATTTCATTCAAATGACTTGACCTGCTCTTCTCATGATCGTAGAATTCCGTTTTCTTTTTTTGAACAGAGGGTATCTGGACGGGGGAGGTAGCCCACCAGCCCAGAAACATTATGAACCATCCTAGCATTGTGTTCTCTAGCAGAGAATCCAAGATCATGATTTCCTTCTTACACAAGTAGTCAAAGATAGGAGTAGTTGAATAAAGAATAAAAAGGGTACCTCCGATACTGCCGAGGCCTGGAGTGACCACGATCGGCTGGGTTGTTCGCCTGCGTTCATGTCGAAGAAGGCTCGGCAGACCGCTACAAGTACCACGGACGATTCGGTGGGTTGCTCGCCGGGAGGAAGGCACCTCAGAGAGCGCCGGGGTCCGTCGTTGTAGTATACTGAGAAGGTAGGCCCTGCGCAAATGGGTTGTCAATTAAGCCACGAAACAGAACTACCACAAATGAACACCGTACAGATGTCCATTTTTTTAATGGTGATATAATATATTTCAATAATCAAGTATGGGTCCCCACTGGTTCAACAGTGGTTCCGCCACCTTTGGCCGGGTGTACATGTTTTCGAAGGTAGTCGACCTCTGTATAACCGTGCCTTGTTTTGGGAAAGCGGTTTTCCAATACTGATGGAGTCGCCGGATTTCGAAGTCTCTATGTAACAGTGAAAGTTGTTATTGTGAGAAATGGGTTTTACAGACTGTTATGGAGTCGAGGGGAGGATTGTGCGAAATGGGTTTTTTCCGAATGTGATGGAGTCTGGGTTTTTCCCCACTGACGGGGATAGAGGCGAGGGCAGGCATTGGGTCACCCTCCCTCTTCGACCCTTGAGTCTTATTTGTTTGAGAAAGAAAAATTGCATAATATTAAGCAATTGGGACAGAATACTTCTTAATATATCCCATGTTTGTATTTGTCTTTAGTGATTTCCTCTGTGAAAGACATGGTCTTTAGTGGAGTGGGATGTGGGTCTCGACTACCGGTGATGGAGGTTGTGTTTGCATGGATCGGCTGTGAAACAACGAAAGGTTGGGTCGACTTTAGTGGCGTGAGTTGTTTACCGGAGACTTTCCGTTTTGGGTATTGGGCGTCGGAAATTTTGCTTTCTGCTGAGAAACAGGGACCGTATGATGAGATTCTGATAGGACACTCAAGTCGTAGTTGGCTATTAGTCTTATTACTAAAATATAGCTGCGATGTGAAGAGTGAAGACTCTCATCAACAAGTTTTCTGGATTTTGTGGTTGGCCGGGTAGTGACTGCCGTAGTGGATACATCTTGGTTAGGTCATCCGATGTACTTATATATGTTGTAAGCCTTCCGATTGGGATGCAATTCTCTTTTTTCCAAAATAAGAAAAGAAAAGAGTAGAATAGAAAAATAACACAGTTGGAATATTCAATGAAATTACTAATTAATGAACTCATCGTTGGTTATCAGCTTACTTCTATAGGCATGGCACTAAAGTTGTACTGGCATACAACGAAAGCATTTGCATATATAGCATGAAGAAAAGAAAGGAGGATATATATGCGATCGAAGCAAGCAAAAAAGGAATATTAAGGTTGAATAATTAAGGGTTTGCAGATTGAGCCCTATATCCAAACAAATAAAAATGATGGTTAAAAAAAAATATTAGGGTTCAAAATTAAGGTTTTTTTTTTGCAAATTGAGCCTTACCACCCAAACCAATTAAAAGGATAGGGGTTTGGTAATAGAACCTATTAGGATATGGGTTTGGCATTATTTTCAGTAGATCCAGATCAGATCCCTTAATTACTACTAGTGGGGTGAACATATTCGAATGCAAGCGAACTGATTGGCTAATAGTCTCTATCCCTGTCTGAAACCGGAATGCCTGACTATTTCTGTATAACGTCGTCACAGTTTGACTCGATCCCGCTTATCCTTCAAGCCAACTTACTAATCAACCCAATACCCATTCCAGCTGTGTCTTTCCTTCTTCATTGTCCTGGAGAATTAAGACTCACCTTTATGGAAAATGAAAGAAATATGGTGGGTGAGTCGATAATCAAGTTATAGCAGTAGAGTATTGTCCAAGCGCGCAATGTACAAGGTTGATATATCGTTGGAGCATGCAATATACAAGGTCTTTTCTTTCGAAAATTCAACAATATATATACATGGTCGATATATTGTTCTAGTGCGCCATAATGTATCGGCACCGCATTTCCGCAAGAGGTGATACATTCTAGCAAGTAGCAACTTTGCTCAAATTATTACTAGTTTTTTTTTTTCATCACAATGGTGAACTTCATTAATTACTAACTTGAATTTGTTTACTAATTATTTTGAGTTTCATATGACAAGAGTCTTTTTCCTAAAAAAATGTTAGCATGAGTTAAACGTTCTTTTAGGTTCAATACCCTATATATTAGGAAGAATCAATATTGACGGTAATTAGCTAGGTTTAACTCATGAAGCGACTATTCTCAAGGGGAAAGGTTTATTGACTTTATTCTCAATGGAATGATATTCGAGGAAAAATGCATGAATTACTTGTACAATTTCGCATAAAAGAAAAAAGAAAAGACGACACATTTTTCTACAGTAATTAATATTTTGTGAGCATCCATCGCGTCGCCTTCATAGCCAATTGACAAGTCAAAGAAAGGAGCTGAAATAAAAAGATAAAAGAAAAAAGAAAAAGAAAAATACCTCAGAGTCGGCCACTGGGAGACCCCATTGTCGGGTGGGTCGTTGGCCGGTGTTCAAGTTGGAATATACGGTGATGAAAAGCACCTCGGACTCAGATTGCTCCGGGTTCGCCATTGCTAAGGAAGAGGGTATGGGTTGTTCGCCGGCGTTCATGTCGAAGAAGGCTATGCCGGCCACTACAAGTACTACTGACGATTCGGTGGGTTGGTCGCCGGGGTTCGTGTTGAGAAAGGGGGCTCCAAAAATGACCTCAGAGAGCGCCGGGTCCGTCATTGATGAAGACGATCCAGTGGGTTGTGTACTTGTGTTGGTGCTCGAAAAGTTTTGGACTCAAAAGTTGGTGTCTGTGGAAGATGGTACCGTATATGCACTTAAGAAAATGATAGAGGATATATAGCCACTAAACTAAAGTAAGCAAACACGGGAATATTAGGGTTGAAAATTAAGGGTATATGCGGATTGATCCCAAACAAAGAAAAAGGCTAGCTAGGGGTTTGGTGATAGTTTCTTATTGGAGGGGAAATGGTACTATTAATTATTTTCATTTGACTGATCTTGGGATATGATCGACATTATCATTTTGATCTGATTCATTCCTTAATTAAGATTTCTCAGTTTTTAATTACTATTTGTGGGGGAACATATTCAGATGCCATAGAACCGACTCGCTACTGGTCGCTATCCCGGGTCTCGGATCTCCCTCCGGTGGGAATGACTGTATTCTGAATGCATGGGCATGCTAGACTATTCTGGATGACATTAATTGTCACATTTTGATTTGGCCTTGTCTTTCTTATCCTGACAATTAACCCTAGCTAATGAAACCAACTAAGCTAATCAAACCCTGTCATCGAAAAAAAAGAAAAAAAGAAAAGCTAATCAAACCAAATACCCGTTCATACTGTGTCTTCCTTTCTTCATTGTCCTGCAGAATTAAGAGTCTTATTCCTCAAAAATGTTAGTATATGAGTTAAACGTTCCTTTTTAGTAAGAATCTATACTGATTGTAATATTTAGCACCCTATATATTAGGAAGAATCTAAACTGATTGTAATTAGGCTTAAGAGTTACATCACATGTTCATTACAACACCATTAATTTGCCGTTAGGATTGATGTCATATATATTTAGGACTTCATCTTGAGCAGGGACATGTGCCGGTCAATTAATTAGGCCTTCTCTATTAGTATAAAATAGAAATTTCTCCATCTTGTAAAGTCTGTTAGCAGCAATACGAGTAATAGCAAAAATCACAGTGATATGTTTTCTTTATCTTTATCTTTAACCTCTAGAATCTTAGCCATGATTTTAGCACTTACCACTATACTTCAAAACACAAAGAGTAGTTTACTGACTTTACCCTGAATATTCATTCCATACTTTGTATTTAGTGCGACTAAAAATACAAGCAACTTGATAATGACCAAAATTGCAATCATAGAAAACTCCAACTAAAGCAGGAACCACCTTTCCTAGGTAGTGAGCAATATCTTTAAAATAGAATGATTCTCCTTCATGCAATTGAGTACAACACGTATTTGATGATGCATCAACGTATTGCACTCGATCTCTATCATTACTTTTTGATGAAAAAATTGTAGATGAGTGTAGAATTGGTGTCTTTCATGTCCTTTTCATAACCTTGGAGGGTTTTGAGTCTATTGACGATCAATGTAGAGTAGTGACACTTTCCGATCCAACTGCGTCGTGGTGGTGATGCTTGGTCGGTCTACAGACTTGCTAGTGGTGCAAGGCTTGGGCTTTAGTTATTGGGCTGCGTCTATTATTTTTAATTTCTATTTTGTTATTTTATCATGATGACATGCAGTATAAATAGACTGAAACTAATCATGTATTAGTGTTGGTGTTAAGCATCTTAGCCTTGTAAAATTATCAAAGAACATATCAGTATAGTTAGTTTTTTTCTTCTCCGTTTTTGTTTCTTTTTTAGTTCTGGTTAGATCTTCTTCTACCTTCATTATCATCAAAAGCCTGTCATGCATGCATGGAATCAAAACAGATTATCCCACGTATGAATATCTCGTGGCCATAACACTCCAGAAACTGGGATTCAAATTACAAGAGTCAGCATTATACAAACCCTAAATAAGTAACTAGAGAGTCCACCCCCACCTTCCATTATTAGGCAAACTAATAGTGTATTATCCAGCAAAGTATAACCAATAAGTATTGCTAAACTTGACATGAACGAAACTAGAACAAGGAGTAAGAAGTCGATAGGGTCAAGCGAAGCCTCTCTGCCAGCATGCTTTGCTGCCGCTCGACATATAGCTTTCTCAAGCACTCCAGCTCAGTCTCCGCTTGGGCCACGTAAAGCAGCGAATTGGGATCCTCAGGACTCACCCGCAGTGCCCGTAACAGTGTTTTTGGGAACTGAGGTCTATGCCTTTCAATTCTGATCCCTTGCCATTCACCTAGCGCCACCGCCTCTTCCACCATGCGACGCGATCCAAAAGTGACATGACCACACTGCATACTGAGCCAAACTTTCACGTTCACCACACCTGCACCAAATCTAGCTCGGAAGCTTGCTTCGAGTTGTGCTGCATCATAACACAGAGTTAGCCCAAGCACATTTGAAATTCTAAAACAATAGCACAAAACAACATTTGAAATCTCACCATCAGTCATCGAGTATGGTAGTCCGCGGACATATATCTGATTCCTGTAGTAGTTAAGAGGTTCGGCATTGGGGTTAAGCCCACGCTGCATTGTGTCTCATATAGCTCAGACATCGGTTAATTAACATATAGCAACCACAGGAAAAAAATTATTTTTTTCTTTGGTACAATGGAGGGAAAAAAACTAACCAGCCAACAGAGCTATTCGAGGAAAAAAGTAGTAAATATCAAAGGCATTTACAATCTTCATATCAAAAAAGGATGTCACATTTTCTGCAGTAATATAATATTTATATGGACTTGGATTCACTGCTAAAAAACATCATATTAAGATCTGGATTGTGTAATATGCAGATCCATCTCTCTTTGTTGTCGTGTCTCTCTCTCTCTCTCTGTGCGCCAAGGAGAAACGAAATCGATCTAGTTTATGATGGATTTTTTCATCTGGTTATGAAAGCTACTTCCATTATGGCATGGGTCCACGTTTTATCAAGGCATTGTTCCTATGAAGGATTTTTTCCAACAAGTTCAAAGGAATAAAGTCTAAAGCTTGAACACTCTTCCAACTATCAGTTCAATTTAATTAATTAACATCCCCAATTTATTTTACTGCTAGTATCTCAGATTTAGGACCATGATTGCATCACCGGTTTAGTTTCTTTGAGCATCGCCGATTTGGCTTCGGCCCTTTGGCTACATGTACAGGATGTGTTCCTGAAAGAAAATGGATCAACCAAAGTGGCAGCACAACGGAGTAAGGTTTAAGGTCGTATGGATCTCGTTTCACAGAGAAGAAGAAAGAGAAGGAGGAGAAATCGATGAATATATAAGGAGAAACCTGTTAGGTCTGTGTGGAAGACTGGAAGTTGGGCTTAACACAGTTTCATTTTCAGTCAATCCGATTCCATAAAAACTATGTGGCATGCTCTTCTCCTGATCCTAGTTTCAGACCAAAAGAAAAGCACTCTGTTTTCTTGCAGAGAATCCAAGACCGTCATTGCCTTCTTACACAAATAGTCAAAGATAGGAGTAGTTAACTAGAGATAAAAAAGAGGTACCTCCGATAGGGCCGAGGCAGCAGCTGAGTACGCCACCGGGATTGTTCGGCTGGGTTGTTCGCCGGCGTTTATGTAGGAGGAGGCTCGGCCGGCCAGTACAGGTACTACTGACGATTCGGTGGGTTGCTCGCCGGGGTTCGTGTTGGGAAAGGAGGCTCCGCAAGGTACCTCAGAGGGCGCTGGGATCGTCATTGGCTGGTGTTGAAGGAAAGTAGTAAACTGAGGAGGCTGGCAGGAAGGAAGATATAGTACACCGTGGGCAAGTGGGGCTGTCAAATGAGCCACGAAACAGAACTATCGCAAATGACCCCATTTTTGAATAGTGATAACTTTTATAATCTGGAGTGGGTCCCACTCTTTCAACAGTGGTCCGGTCCGGTCAGCCAGCTTTGGCCGGGTGACCAGAGTTTCGAAGGTGGTCGATCTCTGTGAAGGTGTTTTTGGTTTGGGAAATGGGTTTTCCAACACTGATGGAGTCGCCGGATTTCGAAGTCTCTATGTAACAGTGAAAGTTGTTATTGTGCGAAATGGGTTTTTCAGACTGTGCAAAATGGTTTTTCCGACTGCGATGGAGTCAAGGACTGGGTTTTCCCGACTGACTGGGATAGGGGCGAGGGGGAGGCGTTGGGTCACCCTCCCTTTTTGACCCTTGAATGTTGAATCTTATTTATTTGAGAAATTGCATAACATTAAGCAATGGGGTTAATAGTATATCTGATGTAATTTAGTATTCTTAGAAGTTTTCTTTGATCATAATTTCTGAGATAGAATACTTCTTCTTAGTATATTGCATGTTTGTATTTGTCTTTAATTTCCTCTGTGAAAGACTTGGTCTTTAGTGGAGAGGGATGTGGGTCTCGACTACCGGTGATGGAGGTTGTGTTTGCGTGGATCGGCTTTAAAACAATGAAAGGTCTGCTGAGAAAAAGGGATGATGAGATTCTGATAGGACACTTAAGTCGTAGTTAGTTGTTAGTCTTGTTTCTAAGATATAGCTGTGATGTGACGACCCTCATCAACAAGTTTTCTGGATTTTGAGGTCGGTAGTGGATACACCTTATTTATATATGTTGCAAACATTCCAATTAGGATGCAATTCTCCTTTTTCCACAATAAGAAAAGAAAAGAAAAGAGTAGAGTCGAAAAATAACACAGTTGGAATCAATGAATTTACCAATTAATGAACTCATAATTAATTAGTTAACAGTGCATGGCACTAAAGTTGTACTGGCATATAATGAAAGCATTTGCATGGCATGAAGAAAAGAAAGAAGGATATATACATGCGATCGAAGCAAGCCAAAAAGGAATATTAAGGTTGAAAATTAAGGGTTTGCAGATTGACCCCTATATTCAAACAAATAAAAATGATAGTTACCAAAAAAAAATATTAGGGTTCAAAATTAAGGGTTTGTTTGCAAATTGAGCCTTATGATCCAACTCGATAAAAAGGATAGGGGTTTCGGTAACGGACTCTATTACGATGGGATTATGCATTATTTTCAGTCGATCGATGACATTATCGTTTTGATTTGATCCAGATCAGATCCCTTAATTACTGTTAGTGTGGTAAACCGTAAACATATTCGAATGCAAGAGAACTGCTATCCCTGTCTGAAACCGGAATGCCTGACTATTTCTGTATGAAATCGTGACAGTTTGACTCGATCCCGCTTATCCTTCAAGCCAACTTACTAATCAACCCAATACCCATTCCAACTGTGTCTTCCCTTCTTCATTATCCTGGAGAATTAAGACTCAACTTTATGGAAAATGAAAGAAATAAGGTAGGTGACTACGTGACTCGATAATCAAGTCATAGCAGTAGAGTCTAGTCCAAGTACGCAATGTACAAGGTTGATATATCGTTGGAGCATGCAATATACAACATCTTTTGTTTCGAAAATTTAACAATATACATGGTCGATATATTGTTGTGTAGTGCGCCATAATGTATCGGTACCGCACTTCCGCAAGAGGTGATACATTGTAGCCACTCTGCTTAAATTAGTACTAGACATTTTTTTTTTTCAATCAGAATGGTCAACTTCATTACTAAATTGAATTTGTTTACTAATTATTTTGAGTTTCGTATGACAAGAGTCTTTTTCCTCAAAAAATGTTAGCATGAGTTCAACGTTCTTTTAGGTTCAACACCCTATATATTAGGAAGAATCTATACTGATTCTAATTAGCTAGGTTTAATATATAGTTACCGGACCATATGCATGAAGTTCATTATAGCACCATTTACTGTTAAGATTGATATTATTAGGACTTCATCTCGGGCAGGAACACGTGTCGGTCAATTATAAGATTAGTTAGGCCTTCTCTGTTAATATAAAATGGAAAATTGTCCATCTTGTAAAGTCTGTCACCGGCAATACGAGTAATAGCAAAAATCACAATGATATGTCTTCTTTATCTTCAACCTCGATCTAGAATATTAATCATAATTTTAGCATTTACCCCTATAAATACTCCAAAACATAAGGAAATAGTTTACTGTGAATATGATGTATTATTCACTTTGTATTTAGTGCGACTAAAAAAATATATGAAAAAATCTATACCTCGAGGCTGTGGTGACAAGTACGTGTCACACGTTAGTCCTTCAAAGAATGAGGTTGTAAGTCTGCCTTAATGCGAAGGTGTAGGATAACTTTTCTCAATCTCTCCAAACTTTTCTCTAACAAAAAAAGAAAAAGAAAAGAAAAATACAGCCTCATAGAAAATTCCAATTAGAGCCAGAGACTTTTTAGGTAGTAAGCAATATCTTTAAAATAGAATGATTCTCCTTCATGCTATTAGGTACAGACGTACAGTAGGTATTTGATGAATAACCAATGCTCGAGTACGTACTCGGAATTCTTTGAGGAATTCTTAAAAAAAAAAAAAAGCCAATTCGGAATCTCACCGCCACTCATCGAGTATGGTAGTCTGCTTACATATATCATATTCTTTTAGTAGTTGAGAGGTTCGGCATTACGGTTAAGCCCACGCTGTATAATGTCTCGTATAGTTCAGACATGGGTTCATAAATAGCAACTATTCTGAAAGGGAAGGGTTTATTCTCAATAGAATGATATTCAAGGAAAAAGGCATAAATTACTGTACAATTTCGCATAAAAGGCAAAAGACAAGACGACACATTTTTCTGCAGTAATTAATATTTTGTGGAGCATCCATCGCGTTGCCTTCTTGGCCAAGAAGTCAAAGAAAGGAGCTGAAATAAAAAGATAAAAGAAAAATGAAAAAGGAAAAACCTCAGAGTCGGCCACTGGGAGACCCCAGGGTCGGGTGGGTCGTTGGCCGGTGTTCAAGTTGGAATACGCGGTGATGAAAAGCACCTCGGACTCAGATTGCGCCGGGTTCACCATTGCTAAGGAAGAGGGCCGGGGATGGGTTGTTCGCCGGCGTTCATGTCGAAGAAGGCTGGGCCGGCCACTAGAAGTACTACTGACGATTCGGTGGGTTGGTAGCGGGGGTTCGTGTTGAGAAAGGGGGCTCCAAAAATGACCTCAAAGAGTGCCGGGTCCGTCATTGATGACGACGATCCGGTGGGTCGTGTTGGTGCTGGAAAAGTATTGGTCTTTTGGACTCAAAAGTTGGGGTCTTTGGAAGTTGGGGACGCACGAGTATATATACACGGCGGCAAGTGGGTTTTCAAGTGAGCCACGAAATAAAACTAGGACGAATCAACACCGTACTGATCTCCATTTTGAATAGTGATAGTGGGTCAGCCACCTTTGGGTGGGTGAACAGGGTTTTAACTTCAAAAGGTGGTCGCGCGATCTCGGTGAAACAGTGTCTTTGGTTTGGGAAAACACTGATGGAGTCGCCGGATTTCGAAGTCTCTATGTAGCAGTGAAGTTGTTATTGTGCGAAATGGGCCTTTTCCAACTGTGATGGGATCGAAGGCAGGCATTGGGTCACCCTCCCCTTTTGACTCTTGTATTGTAGCTTCTCTCTCCCTCATTTCTTAGAAGTTCCTCTTTCATTTTCTGACTCATTTCTTAGAAGATCTCTTGCATTTTCTGATTTCAGTATATTGTATGTTTGTATTTGTCTTTATTGATTTCCTCTGTGAAAAGTTTGGTCTTAAGTGGAGTGGATGTGGGTTTCGACTGCCGGTGATGGACCTGTGGCCTGAGTTGTTTGCCGGAGACATTCCGTTTTGGAGTAGGTATTTTGGGTCTCTGTAGTCTGTAATTGGGTTGCCGTAGGAAATGTTGCTTTCTCTCTTTTGAAAGCTAAGAAATTGAGAAACAATGACCACATAATGAGATTCTGATGGACACTCGAGTCGTGGTTGGTTGTTTTCCTTCATTACTAAAATATAGCTGTGATGTGAAGTCTATTGCGCACTGTCAATGCTTTGATTCAGAAATAGATTAGAATTAATATCCAACTTAATATACCATATCCAGCTAAAATCAATAAAATGTAATTTTAGTTGTTGTTGAAAAATCCTTAACATGTAAAAATAAAAGAAACTGACATAATACAAAACCTAAGACCCTAACTCTAATCCTTTAACCCCTCACCCTTAACCCTAACCCCTAACTCTAATCCTTTAACCCCTCACCCTTAACCCTAACCCCTAATCCCCTAAACTCTAAACCGTAAAACGCTGAATTTCAAACGTAATTATAGAGAAAGTAGCAACGAAATTGGGAGTTTAGAGGCATAAGTTTTAGGGTTTGGGGGTTCTTTTTCCTTAAAAAAAAGAAAGAAGAGAAGAGAACAACAAGTAACACGTACATACGGAATCAATTAAAATTGCCAATTATTGAACTCATAGTTAGTTAACTTTTATAGGCATGGCACTGAAGTTTTGAAGTTGTATTGCAAGCAGCTTCTTATTTTTTTTGCAAGCAGCTTCTTAATTAAGGGTACCGTATATACACTTAAGAAAATGATAAGAGGACATATAGGCACTAAAGCAAGTAAAAACAGGAATATTAGGGTTGAAAATTAGGGGTATATGCAGATTGATCCCAAACAAAGAAAAAGGCTAGCTATGGGTTTGGTGATAGTTTCTTATCGGAGGGGAAAGTGGGAAACTATCATTTTCTGTTGACTAATCTTGGGATATGATCGACATTATCATTTTGATTTGATTCATGAACCTTAATTAACGTTCCTCAGTTTTTAATTACTATTTGTGGGGGAAACGTACATATTCAGATGCCATAGAACCGATTCGCTACTGGTCTTTATCCCGGGCCCGGATCTCCCTCCGGTACGTGGGAATGAATGACTGTATTCTGAATGCATGGGCATGCTAGACCATTCTGGATGACATTTATTGTCACATTTTGACTTGGTCTTATCTTTCTTATCCTGACAATTAACCCTAGCTAATGAAACCAACTAAGCTAAGCAAACACAATAGTACCCGTTCATACTGTGTCTTCCTTTCTTCATTGTCCTGCAGAATTAAGAGTCTTATTCCTAAAAAATGTTAGTATATGAGTTAAACGTTCCTTTTTAGTAAGAATCTATACTGATTGTAATATTTAGCACCCCATATATATATATATATATATATATATATATATTAGGAAGAATCTAAACTGATTGTAATTAGGCTCAAGAGTTACAGCACATGTTCATTACAACACCATTTGCCGTTAGGATTGATGATATATTAGGACTTCATCTTGAGCAGGGACATGTGCCGGTCAATTAGTTAGGCCTTCTCCATTAGTATAAAATAGAAATTTCTCCATCTTAGTCTGTTAGAAGCAATACGAGTAATAGCAAAAATTGCAGTGATATGTTTTCTTCACCTTTTTCTTTAACTTCTAGAATCTTAGCCATGATTTTAGCACCTACCAGGCTACCACTATACTTCAAAACACAAAGTGTAGTTTACCGACTTTACCCTGAATATTCATTCCATACTTTATATTTAGTGCGACTGAAAATACAAGCAACTTGATGCTGACCAAAATTGCAATCATAGAAAACTCCAATTAAAGCAGGAACGACATTTCCTAGGGAGTGAGCAATATCTTTAAAATAGAATGATTTTCCTTCATGCAAATGTGCAATCGAGTGCAACACGTATTTGATGAAGCATCAACGTACTGCATTCGATCTCTATCATTACTTTTTGATGGAAAAATTGAAGATGAAGGTAGAATTGGTGTCCTTCATGTCCTTTTCATAACCTTGGAGGCAGGGCCAGTCCTGAATCCTTCTAGGCCCCTGGGGAGAATTATCTATAGGCCCCTGGCGAGAATTATTTATAAGTCTCCTATATTCTTGTTGGTAAACTCAAATAAGTGTCGTAAAAAGTCTTTGTTTCTAAATTCTCAAAAGTAAAAATCCATGTCTATTTTTTTTATTGAGAATTAACACAGTTGCACAACAAGAAAAGTGAAATTTCTTTTTTAGTGGAAATCAAACTAATGAAAACAAAATATGTTTCAATGAAACTGTTAAACTCTACAGCAAAACTCAACAAAATTATAGACAAAACGTGCAATAGTATTGAGGAATAACCAAACACATTTGAAAAAAGAAAAAAGTACAATATGTAATCTCTTTCTCATTCTCTATTGGAGTATAGAAAAAAAGAATACATACCTCTTATTATTATTATTATAAGACCTGCTCACCTAAAAGACAGTTTTTAAGGGACTGTGAGGGACAAGTGAATCTGACGGCTGAAAATAAATGCACAGTTTTAAATTGTTATAATTTATCTTTTATATTTAATACATGTGGTTGAGATTCATTTGTCCCTCACAGTCCCTTAAAACTGCCCCTTTGGTGAGCAAACCTGATATTATTATTATTATTTCAAAAACACTAATTTCTGGAAATTGCAACAAAAAGGGGAAGAAAAAAAAAGTCAGAAGACAAAACAATAGGGAAGAAAAAATCAAATGACGCAATGATTCGATGACCTTATGAGAGAAGAAAGATTGAGAGATGTGGAGGGAGAAGTTAAGAAAAGAGAGTGCCTTCTTATTTCATGGAAGAAGAGAGAAAGACGTTGCAAAGAAAGAGAAAAATATCTAGAAGAGAGATTCTATCTTTAATTATAATTAAATCAATTATGTTTCTTGACTTTTTAATTTCTGTTTTTCTTGGTCCCGTTTTTTTTTTTTTTTTTTTTTTTTTTTTTTTTTTTTTTTTTTTTTTTTTTTTTTTTTTTTTTTTTTTTTTTTTTT
>LYNE01003424.1:0-13508 GCA_001662545.1 Rosa x damascena | reverse complement strand
AAACGTTTCTCTTATTATTTTAGTAGACAAATCGAAAATGAATAATAAGTAAAGAAAATTAGAGTTATAAGTTGTGCACCTTTTCATCAAAAAGAAAGTAACGTACATCATTGTCAACACCTAGGTGATCCTTCGAGTCTCCATCTTCAATTTCTTTCGTGATTGTAGTACTTTTACTCTGACCATTAGATATGAGTGCCTCCTCTAATGATGAAAATCCAACATAACTTCCTGAGCAGAATCCAACCAAGCTTGGAAGCTCTCTTAATGTCAGAAATTCTAGTCTATAAAACATGTTAACTATATTGTTTTCTTCGTCGTCTTCTTGTGTGGATACTATCACCACCATGCTTCTACATCGACTTATGGTGAGAGTTTTGAGTTGAATTAGACTTCTGGCCATTGAAGACGAGAACAAGAATTTTATACCATCACAGTCAGTCACTTCCAAGGTTGTTAAACTGGAAAACACAAACTGTAGTACAAGTGAATTAGTTCTCATATGCATACGTGATACGTGTACAAATTTAATAAAGAATAGACAACGGTTTTCAATTTTTAATAAAGTGGTAGGCCCAAAGTAATTATGTTCACTTTTCAACAAAGGAGGGGCAATACTTTTGAACTCACCAAACAATAAGGGTGTGTCCTGTAACTTTTTATGAAACTATTTTAGTATTACTGGATTGTAGAATGAAAGCGGAGAATTAAACTATAAGTTTTTAAGATGTAAATACATGTTCAGTACAAGTATTTCAAAACTTGAAATATTAAAAACATATCTATCATTTAAAAAAAAAAAAACATATCTACGGCACTTAGTTTAGTTTTTCCTCAGTAATCATGAAAGATTGACAATTTTGTTTGTATTGATTATGAATCTTTTATTGGTTGTTCCGAGAAAAGAAACAGAGAATTGTGAAGGAGATTGAACAAGAAGAATCAAATCCCTCAATTTTGTTTATAAAATATATCATATGAAGTTGCAAGCTCTTGAATCTTTAGTTCAAAAAGATAATTCAATCAAATGTCTCAACCAATTAGTTGTTAATTCCTCTTGCCCATGCGATAATCCAATTATATTGAAGCATAAAATACCAAAGCTTTCACCCTAAATCATCCGTATAAATTAGATCTGACACGTGAAAGAGAGATTTTCTAAATCCTTCATTCTTCTCTACTGTTTGATTCTGCAAGTTTCAATTGATTGAAAAAGACGCGGAAGAAGAAAGTTCAAACAATAGATAAAGTAGATGAGATCATGAGAAGAGAGTGGAAATTGTGGGAAAGAAACAGAGAAAAATCAAAAGAGAGGAGAAGAGTTTGTGGATCTATGTGCTTAAAAGTAAAAAAAAATATATATCTCTAATTGCAGGATAGGTTGTTTTCAGAAAACAATGAAAACGTTAAAAAGTCATTTCCCATATTTATTCATAGTTCTTGAATTCTTTCCTAAAATTCGTTTTCCTTGTTTTTCAAATTTAATGCAAATTACATAAATTTTTGAATTCGTAAAACAAAAAACAGTATCGCAAAATGATACCGAAGGGCCCTAAATCACTTATGTTATCAATTTTGTTTTTCAACGCTTTTAATAAGGATATGGACAACAAATTGATATAGAACATTTAATTTGGTTTAACATTTAGAATAGAACTCCATTACCAAAATAAAACAAAATACCGTACCTTCGAATTAATGATGTATGTAGTATCTAGTTTCCTGAGTTGAAGATGCTTTAATTGCCGAAAATTGTCGCCTTCTAATCCAAAGGCAGTTTCATTAACATTCGCTCCCCCTTGTAAAGTCAAATATTCAGATCCCTTCACCAACATCTTTAGACCTTGGTCCAATTCGTCGCCAGTAGTGAACTGGAGTCTCAATGTATTTATGCCCCATCCTTCCCAAGAGTGATCGCCAATGCATATATGGAATCTTTCTAATTTATCGGAGAACAAGTCCTTTGGAAGCATACCAGGATTTGGAATATTTATTTCCAATGCAGTTAGTAGAGACAAGTGCTTCAGCTCCGAGAGACTAGCATTACTTCTTTCACCTTCCTGTTCAGCCTCCCATTTGATAGAGCTGTTTCTCATTCTCAAGTCTTCTAGTCTCGTCAACCTTGATAAAACATTAGGTGCAATCACTTGAAGGGAATAGCAACGGGTCAAATCCAACAATCGTAGACAAGTCAATTCTCCAATTTCTTTAGGCAGTTGTTTCATATTGGTGTATCCCAAACTGAGAATTTCTAATTTCCTTAGCTCTCCAACTACAGCTATGTCTTCCATCTCGCATCGATCTAAACACAAAGCCTGAAGATTCTTCAAGAACCCAAGAGATGCAAGATTCTTCACATTCATTAAACTCAACACTTTGAGTTTTTCCATGTTTGCAAAAAGACCGTTTGGGACTTGGAGTGGTTGCTCGTCTTCACAATGCAGATGGAACATTTCTAATTTTTGGCATTCCAAAACTTCAGAAAGTTTAGCGAGACTGTCGGATTTGATTGAGATCTTACCGCACTTTGAGGTTTTTGGCCAATTTTTCAACTCAGCTCCGCATGCTACTGATAAGAGTTGTTGATCCCTAGATGCAATTTCCTTAGCAACATCATTGACAAGATCATGCATTCTAACAGATGTGTCACCATTATCGTCTAGCAATAGACAAAAATTTTTCAGCTTTTTAACCAATGACAGCAATGAATTTCGTGCTTCTTTCATTGTGTTAACGCCTTTAAGCAAATCCAACCCCACTGCAAGTTTCAATAAGTCATCGAGAAAGATGGAGTTCTCCCATGTTGTAACTCCAGACAGTAAGAACAATGACTGAAGCTCTTCATCATCCAATTTATCGTAAATCCACTCTAGAGCCAAGAATGCTTGTTTGATTGATCCTGTATTCTGAAACGTTTCAAGGCGTCTCAGAGCATCCTCCCACTCGGGTAGAGTACCTTTTTTTAACGCACTTGCAATTGTGACA
This sequence comes from Rosa x damascena, assembly GCA_001662545.1. Taxonomy (NCBI): domain Eukaryota; kingdom Viridiplantae; phylum Streptophyta; class Magnoliopsida; order Rosales; family Rosaceae; genus Rosa; species Rosa x damascena. Next base: position 10,523 of record LYNE01003424.1, on the reverse strand, counting down.
ACCAAAATTGGCAAACCACCACATTTTTTGGCTACTTGGGTTGCTACAGTTAGTATCTTGGGATCTCTAACAACATCACCCAGCTTGCTTTCAAATAAACTCCAACATTCCTGTTCTTCTAAGGCGGCAAGCTGAAACTCTTTTTGTGTACCCATCTGAGTGCATAATACTTCTCCACTTCTAGATGTGAACAATATTTTACAAGTTGCCACGTCGGGAAGTCCCACAACTTTTAAATCAAAGAAATTCCAAATATCATCTAAAACTAGAAAAGTCTTCTTGTTTTTTAACCTGTCATATATTCGACCCGCCATTGCAGTTCTAGATTGATCTTTGAAGACATCCATACCTAACTGTTCAGCAATTTCTTTTTGAATTCTTTCAATATCTGGATATTCTTTCACATCTCGAACAATGACAACATCATCAAATGACTCATCTTTTATAACTTGCCTAACAACTTCTTCTGCCAGTGTGGTCTTCCCCACCCCTGCAATACCATACACCCCAATCTTGTTGATATCAGGATTTTTCAATTCATCCATGATTCCGTTCAGAGTTAAAATCCTTGAATCAAATGCCTCATAATCTTTGGTAGAAGTGAGAAATACCACTTCAGTGCGACCGCCATATGAGATACTGGGAAAATTTACTACTTTTCCCTGGAATTCCAGAACCACTTCCACCAATTTTGTTGATTTTCTGCTTAGCTGTTGACGAGTCAACAGATTAGGACAAAAACCATGCATACAATTCATCTTTGCTTGGTGTTCATCTTTCAATAATTCGTCTGCCTTTCCAGCGATCTCTTCAACCTTTGTTATCCACTGCTTGACATCAGGATAGATGTGTTCTTCTTTTCTATCAGCTTCATCAATCTCAACATCAACCCGTCCTCTGGCAGCCTTAAGATCCTCCACACGAGTCTGTAGTGTCCGAATGTTGCGTTTGCAATGAATTATATAACCCCCTTGCCGAATAATAGGGCCAACTGTGTAGTCGGCAACAGCTCCGACAATTGCAGTAAGGATCTCCATGCCTGTTGCCATACATAGAGATATATTTAATCTGAAATGATGATTATGTGCGGCCTACAAAACTATAAAGAAGCTCAATTTATAAAAGACCAATGAATAGAAGGGAATTGGGAGGGTAAGCCCAAAACTATAAAGATGATTATGGTAGGCCGACAAAACTATAAAGAAGTTAAATTTATTGTATAGATTAGGAGGGTAAAGCCCAGTCGAGTTCAGCGGTAGTTTTGGGCTTCTATATATAACACGGATGACCGAATATGATACCCAATCAAGTCTATGGTGTACCTATTTTTTTTGACATGGTCTATAGATGATAAATTCCACACACACACACACAAAAAAAGGATGATATAAAACAAAATTAATTCTATATATTAAGCAAACAATCTTCAAAGTTCAATTTTTGAACTACCTATGTGGCTAGTGAGTTATTGGACTGCAAGTTAGCAAAAAAAATTGGCCTTGGATTGCATCCAATTTAGGGTGTGATATTTGAACTTCTATTGAATTGTCATTAAAGTGCGTATGAACTAATTGTCTATATTTTATTTGGTTTTGACTTCATATCATTTTTGCTAGTAATGCAATCCAGACCTACTTTTTTTTGTTAATTGCGGTGTAGTGAGCCACTGGTCACATATGATTTCTTTCATTTTCAATTTGTCTTTGTACTTTTGCAATACTATTGTACCCATTTGTAATACAATATGAAAAATGCTAGAGATCCCAAATTTTTTTACCAAACTTACATACCAAATGACATGGCAACTGTCATATCATTACTTTGTAATTTCCAGTTGTCTCTAATAATTACTTTTAGTTTGTATTTTTTTTTTTTAACAAATAAAAAACATTGTTTTGAAACCCTAAGAGCATCTTTAGCAGACTCTCTATTTTAGTTCCTTAGTTATTTTAGAGAGCATGTTTAACTTTTTATCTATTTTAGCAGCTACACTAGACTCCTAAGTGGCTCTCCATTATAACTTTTAGCTATCTCGCTCCTAAATATAGAGAGCGAGATGAAACTCTATAATTTAAAACATTCATTTTGAGTTATTTTATATAAATTATAAATACATTTAAACTATTTAATCTTCATTTAAAAAGTAATATAAATTCAAAATTAGCTAAAATAAAGAGCACTGATACAGACGTATTTCTAAAGTGGCTAGCTAAAATGACTTTTTAGCTACTTTGGCTAAAATTTGACTCAAAAATGGCTAGCATTGCTAAAGATGCTCTAAGCCACCATTACTGGTACATTCCCCGGTAATTAATCCACTTGATTTAGAAGGAGACTAAAATTTCCTTGAAGTGAGCGAAAACCATCAAAGAAATCCAAAGAAGAAAATCTCTCGCCCAATCTCTCTTTCTAAAGAATTCATAGACCTAGGTCTCACCATTGCAATATCCAGTGAGATCAGTCTCCTTTTAGATCTAATTATCCTAAATGTGTTTTTCACATTATCTCTTCCTATTGGAGGCAATCCAAATTGAGGAGTACGTTGTATCAAAGATGGATGATGATGGCTTGTGATTGTAGGGTTGAGTATTGGGATTGTGGGGAATTTGATCATTTGATTGCAGGGCAGTTCTTCATCTTCTTCGTTTGGCCAATTAGAGATTTAATTCACAATATTATTTCTAATAATTTTTTCCTTGAAGACTTAATTTTCATAAATACACATAGGAAATTATCTAGTCAAAAGTGATTACATGGCAATTGCCATGTCATTTGGGATACAATTTTGGTATAATAATTTGGGATCCCTAGCACTGCTCATAAAATATTGTTATCTTAATCAACCAAATTAATTAACGTCAAACAAATTTTTTTTTTGTTAAACAATTAAATAAAAATATTACAATCAATAGATGTAGAAACTACATCGAATTGAGAAACGCTACGAAAAGCAATAAAAAGGAATGCAATTAAGCATTTGATGAAGCCCAGACGGAGCTTGGGCTATGTAAAGAGGTATCAACGATATGGTGCACCATCCCTCCACGCAGAGATATGCGTCGAGTAGCGGGTAACCTTCCATCATCGACCTTGTTTAAGGAACTAAAAAAAGTACCAACCATATGGTGCATCATACCTTCACACACCGAAATGCATCGAGTAACAGGTAACCTTCCGTCACTGACCTTGCCTATTAACTAGTTAGAAATAAAGATTTATTTAAATATAGCTAGATTTTAAGTAATATTTCTTGAGCAAATTTTCACATAGGGTTAGCTAAAATAACTATGAGGAATATTTTTGAACAAATAAGAAAATTTTAGGTAATGTTGCTGGAGTTGCTCTGAGGTCACATTTGCCTCTCGCTCTCTTTGTCTATTGTTATTCCTCATACTTTTTACTTTAAATAGGTATATCCGTATATGTTCTATATGTAGATATTTGTATTTTTTTCATTAGGTTGGTGATATGATCTCTGTTCTTTATAACATAAAAGCAACACAAACCCTAGCGTTGAGAACAGAGAGTGGCGGTGACTTCCGTTGGCTCTAGTAGTGGTGTCGCCTCGTCGCTAGCCTGTGAGTGTGCGTCAGTTGTCGGCGCTGGCAAGGTCCTGAGTGCGGCAAGGCTTTTGCTCGATCGCTTGGAGAGGTAGGCACAGAGTGCAGACGGGTCGCTGTGTTGGGTTTGTGTTTTTCCTATTTGGATCTGGCAAACCTTGGCTTGCCGAAGTGTGCTAAAGGTCAGTGGGGGTAACAAGATCGAGGCAGGTGGGGCAACTTCGGTGAGGAGATTATGTCGACTTGGGCGAGGCTTGTTTCGCTGGTTTCAGGTAGACTAACTTTCGATTGGGTTCGACGGTCTCTGCTCGAATTCCCTGCCGGATTTGATGTTACGGTGGACCGGTCGGCCACCGGAGGGGTGGAATCGGCGGATGGCGGCATAAGCAATTGGACCAGCGCAGGCTAGGGCTGCTGCCCTCCTTGCTTGGGGTTGGGCCTAGGTCTTTGAGCCTGGGCTCAATCTTGGGCTGATGAGGCAGGGGAACTGGCCTACTAAGCAAGAATTGATTTGGACTCGGGCCTACAGGCTTTGGCTTAGGTCAAGGCAATCTGGGCCCTAATGTTTTATTAGGGTATTGTGAGGTTGGATTAACTTCTATGAGTCTTCTATGACGTTTTTAGTGTCTTGCTTATACTACAATTGCGTGATTGGCAAGTGGAGACTAGTTGAATGATTTCTTTTCCGTAGGAGGTGAGGTTTTTTCATTCTTGTATAGGCTTGCCTAAATGTAAGCATCCCAGATATTTTAATAATCTGCTCTAGCTTGATAGTTTAGTTCAGATTTTCTTGTCGAGTTTTGCTTATATAAGTTATTGTAGACTCTAGCCTGTTGGCTATTGATCCAATGAATTCAACTTCTATTTAAACTAATAATAATAATAATCTTTGTTCTTTTTATTTTTTATTTTTTTTATTTCTGCTTGATAAATATAGGTAGATCAAATACCTCCTATGTAGATATTCAATTAAACAATAATGTTTGATTTTTTTTTCCTAATATTTTCTACCCTATAAATGTAAGTAGTTTAAAGTTTTTTGGTATGATAGCGTTTTCGATGTTTCTTGACTTTTATTTATTTATTTATTTATTTTTGACAAGAGAATGTTAATTTATATTAAATCAAATGGCGTGATAGTTATTGTGAGATCCCAAATTTTGAAGTTGGTTTAACTTTATTTTTGAGGTTGGAAGTGGAAAGTAGAAGTCGCCACGAGTTCGCAGCATTTTGCTGTGAATTTTAGCTATTTATGAAATATCTCTATATTTTCAAGTGAAGTATGTCTATTTGCAAAAAATGTGGGGTTTATATATATTATGTGCTAGATCTATTGTTTGACTAGTCATGGAACATAAGAACTTCTTGATTGGTTATGTCAAGGTAAGGATGTGTCACACGATAGTATAGGGCTAGAGAAGACCATTAGGGTGCCCGTGATGGTCACTAAATTGAAGGATGATCAATAAGAATGGATGATGAGATGTGAGGAATTGCTATTAGTTGTTGGGTATTCGATATACTATTTTATAGCGTGTGTAAAATGACATGGATTTGCTAGCATATTACATGGTCTACTCAAACCAAATAATTCAATAAGCTCGTGATTTTGCTCACCCAACCATCTCTAATATCTTTTGCAAAGAAGTACTAAGAGTTTACAAAACCGGAAATGAGTTGGACAAGTCTAGATTGAAGAGCCTAGAAGGAAGAATTTGTTTACATTTTGTTTTGTAACACTTACACCTCGGATTTAGCTTCAGGTGTTAAAAACCAAAACCGACATCGGGTCCGGGGCATGACAATTACAATCACTAATATGGACATCCTGATTGTCTATAAAAGCTAAACTTAACCTAGAAAAGTTAATAAGAAGGTCTAATCTAGCACAACTATAAGTTTAGCTGGTTACTATGTTACTCGACCTGCATCTTAAGTACCTTGATTTCATACAAATGCATTTAGAGACTATGAGAATTATTCATTGATGAATGCATAGATTTAGATATTTACTTGAAACTTAACAATGAAAGGTGCTTAAATTAGTGATTTTGAATTGTTTCCCTTATTTTAATTCTAGAGGCAAAATAGATTATTAAAAATAGTGAATAGACTGCAATTCACAAGACAAAATGTGTGGATTGCAAACAAATTTTATATAGCCAATTAGACTAAGATTTAAAAAGGGGAGTGAAATCCACACTGCCTAATTTGTAATCTACACCTCTTCTTTTCTATTTTGGTAAAAATTCTAAAAAAAAAGACAAAATCAAAGTTACCAAAAAAAGAAACATAGAGTGTGGATTGTAAAAGAGGAACTGTGGAGGTCATTCCCCTTTAAAAACCTCTATTTTGAAAGTGGTACGCCAAAATACCTTTTACTTATCTAAAGCTGAAAAATTAAACAAGTTGAGAAAATGCAGTAGTTAATAGTTACCTCTTGTAATTTTTACCACTGGTGAAAGTATAAATTTTATCTCTAAAGAAATATAGTTTTAGAGAAGGTAACTGTTAACTTAATTTCAGCTTAATTTTCATGCATCCCATATTTTTAGATAAGGTAATATGGTTGCGGATCGCCTTGCTCGATTTGGTGAATCAAATGATGGGTCCTTTTGGTGGGATTCTTTGCCTTCATTCATCTCTTTTCCTTATGGTAAAGATCTGGCTTCAATTGGTTCGTATAGATACAGGTAACGATGTAACGGATTGGGGTGTCTTCTCTCTGTTGGTTCATCCAAATTTCACAGCTCTTGGATACTGCTGGTATGCGTCAAAGTGTATGCGTCAAAGTGAGGTGCAACGGCAGCCTTCGCTTTTTAACAAAGTTTGTTGCTGCTATCGCATACATCATGGATCGTTGTGGATGCCAACTTTTCTTTTGGGTGTGCAGAGAAATTACTTGGGTGTTCAGCTCTTATTTTGGATGCCCAGGTTAATTCTTTGTTCACAGTACCAAAGTAAAGTTCTAGTGCTACTGTTCTGTTATTGTATTTAGTTTTGGTTCTTTTGGTTTCTTTGTTTGCTTTTGTACTTCTTTTTTGTTGGTCTTTCTCTTTTGTTCTTTTCTTTTGGCAAGGTTCTGGTATAGCCCCCCTTGCTTTGTACTTCATTTTTCTTACATCAATAAATTCGGGTAAGAGCAATGAGCTCGCTCTTATTCCGCTTCTTAAAAAAAAAAAAAAAAATTCTGTACCAACTCACGGTTAAGCAAATAAATATACACGTTTTAATTTTGGTTCTGTTTGTTTCCTTTAAATATGTAACTCGATCACAGCGTAATATAATTACCAGAAGCACAACTTTCCTATTATGTTACCGTCGGAGGATAAATCCAAAGACACTTAGATTCACCCTGCCACTAAGAGGTTGCAACTATTTGACGAAATAAGGAACTTGCCGCCTACCCAAAGCAAATAATGCATACAAGGTGTAGCTTGGGACACAGCCCGTTTCGCGCTACTCCAACTCAGGAGGGACTATGCGGAAAGCCACAACTAACTAAGAAACAACAACAAAAGAAAACAGGAAAATTAAAAACAGACCAACAAAGGGCCATTGACTCATTCCAGGCCCAAATTCGAGCCCAGATCGGGCCCACAAGCAGTGCCCAAGCCCAAAAGGCCAAGGTAGTAGAGAGAACAGATGGAGCGATCTCAACCTAAATCGGCAACTGCACCACTACCACCGCCTGACTACCATACCCGCCGCCTAACCACCTGCCTCGAGTCGCCACCACCACCACGTCTCCGCCGCCGCAGACCACCGGCAAGCGACACCAGCCGACAACACACCGCCTTCATCCCTCCCATCTAGCCATCGATCCGTATCTAGCCACCAATCCCAGCCCTCCTTCCACTGGCCGCCACAGGACGCCGCTCCGACCAGACTAAAACGCGACCTCACCCCGATCCCAGCCCCCAACCACAACACCGCTCCAAATGCAGCCACGATCCATAGAGAGAGACGAAGAAATACTTCTCCCGACCCCGGCCTTCGAGAGTTAGACAATCCCACGCAGCAAGCATCCCGTCCGGCCGCATAGATCGTGCGTTGTCTTTTCTTTTAGGTTTGTATATTTATGATATTACGGTTATTACCCTTTATATATGAATTTTGTTACTCTTAAAATTTTAATACAATATCCGGATTTTAAAAAATTTAATTAAAAGCATTGTTTACTCAAAGTATTAATACTGATCAGTTATTGAACAGTAAATATAAATTAAGTTCATGCACCGAATTTGGTTTTGGAAAAAATACAGGTAATCATATACTGCGAAAACTTGCAAACTTAATCGGCTGACTTGAATTAAATGAAGAAAAATTTGAGATTGAACCCAACCATACATCAAACTTTCAGATCGAAATCAAATTATTTGTAGAAAAACGAAGAAGAAAGCAGAGAGGATGTACCTTGTACCGGTTCCACAGGTTGTGGCACATAAACTAAGAGACAGTGTTTTGTCTTGAAGGAGCTGGTGCAAGAAGGTTTGGAGCACTGCAACCCGTCTCTATACCCGTCGAAGAAATGGATTCTGATCCTCCAGATACTGAAGCCCGGATCTCTACAATTTCGCTTACTAAGAGTGAAGCAGGTTCTTTAATTCATTTATATCTCTCTAGTAAAGGAAAATAAACTTGAAGAAACCCAGAGCATTCATGCAAAAGTGAAGTAGTTTCTTTATCTTTGGGAAATAAGTAAAGAAAAAAAAATGAAATTCAAATAGCACAATCGAATGAAGTGACAAAGTAAAACCAACCAATATGTAGTTTTTTTTTTTTTTTTTTGATAAAAGAAGTTTAACCAAATTAAAGAGCTCCGAGAAACAAGATTGCTGCAATGTTAATGAAAGGAAAACCAAAGAAGTTTGCTACAGCAAAGAAGTTGAAACTGTTGAGAAAAGAAATGAACTCAGTGAGCAAATATCTCAATTCGTTTCAGGAATGAGAGGAGAGCAAAAACTATGATGAAGATAAACAAAATATGAGAGACTGAATGCAAGTGTCAAGTCAAGGTTTGAATGGTAGAACACCATATAGGAGAGAAAAGACAAACTGTGCCAGCTTTTTTTTTTTTTTTGGAAAGTAAGTCTGTTCTTTATAATTTAGAAAGTGAGAGGTCATCTCACATGTTTCACAGAGTTGATAATGATTTGATTTATTCATTTTACAAATTATAGTGTAGATAAACGGATTATAAACTGATCGGATCAATCTAAGAGAGATTATTTAGAGCACCGCCGTGCACTTGCACCAATATAAATGAATGGTTAGATTGCATTAACTACACTTTTTGTTTATTAAAAATAAAGTTGATAATAAATATCAAGGATTGAGATTATTTTATAGGGGCTGGGTCACTTACACCGTCGGTGCATAGAATAATTTCCGTCAATCTAAATCTATATTTGATCCGTTAAATAAATAGATTAATTAATCTGGAGCATTAATGGATCAAATTCTCAATCCACCCATTTAATAATCACGGATTGGAGCACCCACTACCTAAGATTCAGGTCATGAGTTCGAGTCACCATGAGGGTATGAGTGAAATCATTTGATCATCTTTAAATTATATGTAAAAAAAAAATATAAAAAAATAAAACCACAGATTCGGAGCGAATACGGATCAAAATTATTTCCATCTACAGGTCTGCTCCCAGCATTAATTATACAAGATAAAAGGCTTTTATATTCTTGTTGAATATCATTATTGACAACTTTATTTTAAAATTTAATTTGTATAACTTTATATTTTAACAAATAAGAATATTAATGAAATAGTAATATAATTTAACTTTATTTCATTGCACAAATCAAACACTAAAATGAAAATTATCAACCTCAGTTTTATCTCATCATCGCATTATGACGCAGAAGCTAGTTGCATCTAACCAAAATGTGTTTTATCAAAACACCAGAGTCTTCAGTGCACCGACATACACTTGCACCAATAAAAATAGACGATTGAATAACATTAAGTATATTATTTTGTTATTAAAAAATATTGTCTATAAATATTAACGACTTAAATTCACTGAATTTGTTGATTCACCTAAATCGCATATACATATAAGATCTTTCCTTGCACCAAACAGGAAGGAAGCTGAGTCAATCAAGCACTCAATAATTTGGAATGGGATGTTTTGAATGATTGGGGCATGAAAATTGGGTACGTCTGGAATGCACCTAGAGAAAGTTGTACCGAAAGATAATGTTTGTGGGCCACGTTAAAAAAACGCAAAAAAGATTGTGTTTGTGGTCACCGTTTGTCTTGACTCTTGCACCCTTACTCTCTTCGCTCATTTACATCTTGTAATCACACACTCATATATCAGACCAGGCTTCGTGTATATCCTAGAATCGATATGATATTTGATTCCAATCCAGTCCAATGAATTAAAGACTAGTCTGATGTCGATCTGATCTCTGTCTCTCTCTTCGCTGATATATAATATATATTCCAGCAAAAATGGATTTTCCTGTCCTTCTCAATCATGAAGAACTTCTTTAATTCTTCAACTAACAGTTTCTGTAATCCAAGATTTCTAATCGATGAATTTCAATCAACCCATGTTTTCAGTTTTCAAAATTCATGCCCAATCTCCCGAACATGGAATTGCCGGGGTGGATTGGATCTAATCGCTCAACCCGGAATTTATGGTTCTGGCAAAGAGATCTTCTTCATCAATCCCTGCAATTATGTCCTTTCACAGCACTTGCTTGCTTTCTATTTCTCTTATTTCACCACCCTAGGATCTGGGTTTATCAAAACTGGGTTTGATTTATAGATAAAATGGCAGCTTTTGTGCCTTATCTTAGAATACCTGAGTAGGCCTTTCTGCATAGGAGAGGCTCTCTGGTTTGGGTAAAGCAGAATTGATGAAGAAAAGAGGAGATGAAAAACATGTAAGATCAAATATGGACATAACACATATCATCATAAAGTAATTGATGATT
>LYNE01003423.1:20640-33640 GCA_001662545.1 Rosa x damascena | reverse complement strand
AGAGTCAGAAACTCAATACAAGCAACCCATTTAGAACCAATGAACAATATAATCTGTCTTATTTGAAATTGAAAACCCAAGTAGAGACACCCATCTCCATAAAGTTCATCACAGAAGCAATAATCAAAGCAACCAAAAGTCTTGTTTTTGAAGTACTATGACTCTCTTTATGGATTGAGCTAAATTATAAGGCTTTTGGGTTTGAGTATTGACCCGAAATTGGCCCTCCATTTCAGTAAACCATTGCCCTCTATGCCCAGCTCGCCAGAGGGAAGCTCAATCAGGAGGAATTGAACCTCATTGAAATTCTTGAGCACCTGAGTGGGGGAGTGGTGCGTGACGCCGGCCTGCTAGACTCGCCGTTGTCGTCTTCATTCCCGATAGGCAGTGATGATGCCAATGGGGAAGATCTGTGGGGACAGAGAAACTGGGCGAGAGCCTGGAGAGGCTTGACAAAGCCGCCGAAGACCAACCGGAACAGACTCGAGAAGAGGCGCATGACTTGTCGGAGGCGGAGGGTGACGAATCATCGTCGAAGATGATGCTCAGGGACCGCAGCTCAGGGACCGCATTAGGATTTCAATTCGGACAGGGCGATCTTGCCGTCGTTGCCGATGTCGAAGAGGGTGAAGGCCTCTTTGATGGTCGCTTAGATCCTTGCCCAATTTTTTTAGGTTTTTGGGTTCTGGTCGCAAAGAAACGTCTGCGTTTGAGTTGTAGCAGAGGAAGAAAGGAAAAAATTAAAATAGGAAGAAGAAGAGGAAGAGGAGAGAAAAATAATAAAAAGAATTATTTAAATAAATAAATAAATAATTTCAAGGACATATCAGTCATTGAGGCTATTGCTCTAGGCTATTTCGATCATTTCCCCTCTTTTTCCCCTCCACATGCTTGCCACGTCACCTATTTAACAGAGTTGTCAAAAAAATTTGACGGAAGTATGTCATTGATAGCAAATTTTGAGTCTAGGTATCACATTGATATCATTTTGAGTCTAGGTATCAAACTGGCCGGTGCACAAGAGTTGAGGGACTGTTAGTGCATTTTTCTCTTTTTTTTTTATCTAAGTATTTTGTTTAATTTCTTTTTTCTCTCTCCCTACTGTTCCTCTCTCCCTTTCTCTCTCTCTGAACCTTCAAACAACCCCACTTCAATGTCCAAGTCCCACATTGAATCCTCTCCAAATTCAACAGCCCATTAGTCTTAACTGTCAACAATCCAAAATGAGCTTCAGACTTTGGCTCCTTTCTTTTATATTCAATGATTTCCCCAGAACCCAAATCATAGTCCCTGAGCTAGTCCTCTTCTTCTCATCTTCTCCTGTTTCGTTTCCCAGAAAAAAGATAGGCCCCCAAAACACCTACTAGAACTTCCCAGGAGCTTAATTGATCACTTACTCGATCATTTAATGCATGGATGTAGTGAAGGCAGAGTTTGCTAATCATCCGTTGTTCAAGGTTCTGTTAGAGGATGCAGCATTGGACTATGGGTACAAAATGCTAGTCCACTGTTCCTTCCTTGTGATGTGGATTTGTTCTATAATTTTTTGGTAGAGGTGGAGAGCATGGATAACATCGACGACAAAATCGTCAGCTCCAACTTGTCTTTGATACAAATTTTCTTCAGTCCAACTTGCAGTCACCATTAAAATTCAAGAACCCATTAGTCTCAACCATCCAAAATGATCGGGAAGCTCAAAGCTTCAAACTTTGGCTCATTTCTTTTACTGGGTGTCTTTGCTTTGAGCTTGGTTCACTTGTTGCCAAGCCAAGATGTGGATCATCCACTAGATTTTCCAAACAATGAGCACTTGTTTTAATAAACATAAACAACCAGCAATTGGATTAACGAAGCATCAATTGATTCAATTCCAAACAATCAGCAACTCAAGCAACCCAACATGGATTTCATATACCCAATCAATAAGAAACAATAATTCAGAAAACCCACTCAGTTACTCGAATCAATAGACCTAATCGTAAATTGAAGAATTGAAATTGATTGAAAGCTGAATAACAAGGAGAGACAGAGACGGTTGGAGATTGAGAGAAAGGAGCAATATTGGAGATGAAGTTCTGAGCCTCAGAATCGGATTGAGACGTCAGGAGCTGGGGAGAGAGAAGCGCGCGGTGTCACAGTCAATACAGTGGTCGATTGAGAGAGGCTGATTTCACTAGGTTTTGGATTGAGAGAGATGCGTGTCTCGCAGTCGTAGAGAGGAGCAGGCGGGCCGCTTATAGCCCAACCACCACCCGCCCAGCCTGGGCGGCCGTCGAATCTCATCCCGCCTAACCCCTCAGATTAATCGAGTTGGAATGCCCAATTCCTCTGCTGCCTTCATAAATATTTTTTTCTTTTTTTATTATATGAAAAAAATTAACGAAAAAAGAAACAAAAGGGTATATTGGTCATTTAATGATCAAAATCCTTCAGCTGTCAGTTTTTGTAAAGGAAGTAAGGGTACGAGGTACCATTCTTCTGTCGGGGTCAGAACCTCAGCTACCGTTTTGATATTATTTGAACGCGAGATACTGAAGTTTAGAATGAGGAAAAGGTCAGGTACTGTACGGACGATTTTCCCATTTCTTATTCTAAAAAAAAAAAACCTATATGGGGTGTTCCGATGACTTTGTGTGGTCTTGGATGAGGATCTAACTATTGGATCATCGTATAATTGTAAAAAGATGGTTCAAAAGGCGATCCATGAGAATCCGACCGTTGGATCTTCGTATAATTTTGAGAGGCTGATCCTAAGGGCGATCAGTGAGGATCTGACCGTTGGATCATCGTATATTGTGAAAAGATGATTCAAAAAGCAATCCATGAGGATTTGACCGTTGGATCTTCATATACTTTTGAGAGGATGATCTTAAGGGCGATCTGTGAGGATCCGACCGTTGGATCATGGTATAATTGTGAAAAGATGTTTCAAAAGGCGATCCGTGAGGATCCGACTGTTGGATCATGGTATAATTGTGAAAAGATGATCTTAAGGGCGATCCGTGAGGATCTGACCGTTGGATCATCGTATAATTGTGAAAAGACGATTCAAAAGGCGTTCTGTGAGGATTTGACCGTTGGATCATAGTATAATTGTGCAAAGATGATCTTAAGAGTGATCCGTGAGGATCCGACCGTTGGATCATCATATAATTGTGAAAAGATGATCTTAAGGGTGATCCGTGAGAATCCGACCGTTGGATCTTGGTATAATTGTGCAAAGACGATTCAAAAGGAAATCCATGAGGATTTGACTGTTGGATCATAGTATAATTGTGAAAACATGAGAGAATATTTCAAATAGTACCCGAACTTAGGCCGACTCCTAACTTCAGTACCTGACTATGCAAAACTATCACTTTGGTACCCCAAGTTTGAAGCCCGACCCAACAATGGTACACGTCGTCCATGACGGCGTTAACTAGCTAACCACGTGGCATATTTTGAGGGGTAATTCGGTCCAACTCTTTTTTTTTTTTAATTAAAAAAACTCACCAATAACACTTGTCCCTACGCGAGCTCTGGCCAAGATGACCAAGAGTGAAGAAGCCATTACAGCCGACCTCCAAGGCCTCTCCAACAAGGAGATCGGGAGACCAAAAACAGAGAGAGAGAGAGAGAGAGAGAGAGAGAGAGCTAGTTGCTCTTTGACCCGGACACCAACCGCGACCCGAGAAAGAAATCTGACTGGAGGGACGATGTCCGGCCACCCCACGATGGCGTACAACCACCATTCCCTTCGTCTCTGCGTCGCCTACGTCCCTGTGCCTTTGGATCACTCATGCATTGAACGGAGAGACTTCTCCGGCGAGTTCTACAATTCCCGGAGATTCCGACCGCCATTTTGGCTACCTGTGGTATGAAATCTCATCTCCTCGTCATGCCCAACAAGCCTGTGCAATTATTTTTTGAATTTGATCGGGTTTTAATGACTTAGTTTATGGGTTTGGTCTCAGGCAGCCGTGTTCTTGGACACCGGCGACATTTCTGGCTGTTCTCGACTCATTCTTGCCTAGTTTCTGGTTCGATTGCTTCTCTGGACGAGGCCTGACCCTGTGTGGGAATTAAACTCCGAAGATTTCTGGGTTGTGGTTATTGAGGCTTGAATACCAGTTCATCATGAACTTCCAATCACAAGTTGACAAAACCCAGATAAAGGAGACAAGGAGAAGAAGAAGGGATCTGCTAAAGAGGCAGCCATTTGGTCATTGATATGTGTTTGTGTGATGCGAAGCTTTACCAGAATCAAAAAGGACTCTCTCTCTGTGCAACATGGTTTACGAATTTCACAGAGAAATTGATAAAGCCATGAAGGATTTGGTTGTGTATTGTGTTTGTGAACTGTGATTTGGTTGTGTATTGTGTTTGTGAACCGCGATTCCATGGATGCTGGGATTTCTTGGGTTATGGTTTGAGTTAGTGGGTGGTGGAGGAGGCGGAGGAAGTGGAGGAGTTGGTACCGGTGCTGTGATTTGGGTGGAATTCTTGAATTTCGGTTTGACTGAGAGAGTGAGAGTGAATTTAGGTTGAAATGACCCAATTACCCTTCAGGTATTGCCACGTGGCTGGGCTCTTAACATTGTTATGGACGGCGTGTATCATTCTTGGGTCGGGCTTCAAACTTGGAGTACCAAAGTGATAGTTTTGCATAGTCGAGTACTGAAGTTAGGAGTCGGCCTAAGTTCGGGTACTGTTTGAAATATTTTCTCAAAAGATGATCTTAAGGGCGATCCGTGAGGATCCGACTGTTGGACCATGGTATAATTGTGAAAAGATGATCTTAAGGGCGATTCGTGAGGATCCGACCGTTGGATCATAGTATAATTGTGAAAAGATGATCTTAAGGGCGATCTGTGAGAATCCGACCGTTGGATCATAGTATAATTGTGAAAAGATGAACTTAAGGGTGATCCGTGAGAATCCGACTGTTGGATCATTGTATAATTGTGAAAAGACGATTGAAAAGGCGATCCGTGAGGATCCGACCGTTGGATCATCATATAATTATGAAAAAACGATTCAAAAGGCGATCGTGAGGATGGTTCATTTACGAACCGAATCTTATTATTTTACATTTGGCGAGTTGTGAAAATTGTTTTACGGAAAACAAACCTGCCCATATTGAAAACGGGTAAATGGGTGAGTATGGGTTTACTCGTTTAGAAATAGATTGGGTAAATACCCATACCCGCGAAATATTTGATGGGTATTACCCACAAACTATTATTGGATAGGTATTACCCAGCGGGTATTACCCAATGGGTATGAATGCCAACTCTATACTTGATCATAATTGTTTTCTTAGATGAAATTTATAGGGCTGGCAAGGCCCAGAAAGGGCCGGTTTTCTGATGAAACCGAACCCGATCCTGAAAGTTTACTAAGACTGATAACCTCATTCTGAGGCATGGCTTTATCACAGTAAGTGAAATAGTTTCAAAACTTATTCTCATACCTATATGAGGCCTTAGGTCACACCGAATCTCAAATTTTATGGTTTGTGATTTCAGGCACATTTAACACATTAAGATCATCAATTCTCATGTTAGGGTGAGAGAAGAGGATTTGGCAAAGGACTTGAAACTGCACTTGAAGCAACTTCATCGTACTCCGCGATTTTTTTGAGGAGAAACTGGTCATTTCAGACCATAGGAAGGTGGTGATTTTGTTGAACTTCGTTGTTTTCTTTCATGCTTTTTTGTTTCTGATTGGTTCAATACATCTGCGATTGTTGTTTATATAATTCTTTTTTGATTTGTTGTTATTAGTATACATAACGCGTCAATATGCTTGAAGTATTAAAGATTGGGCATGATAAAGGTGCAAAGATATTCAGCGCTCCAGTTGAATCCGATCCAACTGATTTGCAGTCCTATATATGCATATAAATTATATTAAGGCTACACTAACGCGTAGGACCTAATGCAAGACAATACACGCGACAGAGTTGGAGGAGAGAAAAGGTCAAATACTGAGCAAAAGTAGCTAGAGTACGTGCTGCTATTTGATATCGCACCCCCACCCCCAACCCCCTTCTCCTCCATGACGATGAAGTATCAAATTATTACTATATTTATTTTCTTTTTCTACGTACTTCTTTAATACTCAAGAGAGTTGACAAAGAGGATGAAAGGGTGGGGAGAGCGATCCAAATAGCTAGTCACATACAAAAACATGGACAATTGATTTCAACACCCCCTTTGAAAATTCCACTTGGTCTCGCTATTAGGGCTATCAATTTCAATACGATCTAATAACACGACTCGAAACCTATACGAAATAGAACAAGTTGAACCCGTACAATTAAAAATTGGGTCGGCTGCGGGGCAAACCGTCATGACCCATAATAAACGGGTCAGCCGCGGGTCAACCCGTCAACACGAAATAAACTCGTATAACCCAATTATGCTACATTTCTTCTTGAAATTTTGAAAAGTGGGAGTATTTGATCCTAGGATTGAACAATTTGAAATATTTTCCTTCATCATTATTGGATGAATTATTTACGATTTATGTATAATTATTTATATTTTTCATCATGTGGAGTTTTTAGTGAATTTAATTAATTCATGCATTTTTTTTAGTTAAATGGGTCATGTTAACCCTTAAATGAGTTATTTTTTCCAACAGGACACAACTTACTTATTAAATGAGTTGAGCGGGTGGAAACGGGTAACCCGTTTCTTACTTTTTGGATTTGAGTTTAAATTTTTGACACGATTATTAAATGGTTTTGTTTGGGATTGTCTCCTGTCACACGACAAATACCTTAACCCAACACGACCCATTGACAGCCCTATATGGATATAAAGAAAAAAAAGAGGAGGAGGTGGGGAGAGCGATCCAAATAGCTAGTCACATACAAAAACATAGACAATTGATTTCCACACCCCCTTTGAAAACATCGATATCAACCACTTCTCTTGAGTTGAAAAAAGAGGAGGAAGAGGGGTGGGGAGAGCGATCCAAATGGCTAGTAGTCACATACAAAAACATGGACAATTGATTTTCACACCCCCTTAGAAAACTTCACTTAGTCTCGCTATATAATTAAGGATATACGGAATAGGCCTAGTTACAGCCAAACCACGTATCAACATGTACATCGATATTAGGCATGCGATTCTCCTAGCAATCAACATTTTGAAATATGGAGTAGGAATGTCATGGGATTGGGATCCTTACAATACAATCAGCAACCTCACCTGGATAAAAGCAATTGTTCATATCATTCTCTTTGTGGTCTTTCCCTTCATCTCCATCAAAGTCCATGTCCCTCTAACCACTCATGCCATTACTAGGACTACCAGCACCGGAGTACTCAAACAACTTGAAGAGCTTTCCGCACCTCTCGCGGTTACACTGGTGGCTGCTGTGCTTATCCTCCCACAAGCTATCTTCTGGTATGCCTACCTCATTATAATTCTCATTCCCTCTTGGCTCTGTGTGCTCAACCGCTTTGCGAATTGGCTCCATATTGTCCTTATTACCATACCAGTTCTTAACACGTTGTACTAAGGGCAACCACTCTTCGTTGGCAAGGCGCCGTTGGGCCTGAACCTGATCATAATGAAGCAAGTGCGGGAGACACACAAAGGGTGGAGATGCGATTAGGTGAAGATCATGAAGCTGGCAGAGTACCAGTCTAGATTACGTAACTTCATTAAAAAAAGCAGTCATTGTCATATTGTGTTCTAGTCCTCTTTCCTTTCTTTCCTTTTCTGTACGATGCTGTATTTTTTTTTTTTTGAAATAATAGGATGTTGTATTTTAGAACTTTATAAAGTGTTTATTCAATGTTATGAGTATTGATCTAAAATTTTGAATAAAGCTATCCCTAAGCTATCCCTTGTAATTTTGTAAATATTTTAGAAGATGGGTTCTCTAAGCCAACTAAATAAGATTACCTTATGGTAATAAGTAATAACCAGGATTAAGTAAAAGTTCACATTTTGGGGCCTACAAAATGTTACATTTGATTTCTTGGCATTTGAAAGTCGTGAGTCCAGATATATCTTATTCCCCAAGGTTTTAGTTCTATCTTGATCAAGTTGATCCTATGCTTGGCCATACCAGCCAGTTTCTCTAACGAAATTTGGATCTCTATCTTCTACGGCTGCACTCCTGCGTCCGATTTGAACTGGATGGGTTTCGGATCCAAATCATCTCTCTATGCCAAATTAATCAGTTTGGAACTTTTATATATACCAACCAGCCACCAAGCCATGTTGATGTAATCCGAACAAATCCAAACCAACCGGGAAGATTACTAAATCTGTCGACTGCGCTGTCCCTACAAGCTCCCGGAGCTTGAGAACTTGCAGTTGCAAATAACTCATGCTTCTGGTCCACGGTACCTGGTTTCTCTTTGTTTTCGTAAGAGAAATTAACACCTACAAGTATTAAAAGACATAAAAACAGAACTTATCTAAATACAAGGTACCTAAGACCATTTAAATATTTAAACTCTATCCGTTTCTATTGGTATCACAGTTGACGAGTCCATCTCTAAGCAATTCTTAATTAAAAGACACACAAGAAGAAAACTGCAATAAAGGAGGAAACCACGCCAATTGTTGAATCAAATTCAAATTAAAGAGCGAAAAAATATATGAATCCGTCATTTTATTTACTTCAAAAAAAATTAGGACCCGACGAGACACTGAGCTTAAAACGGCCGACTCATGGGTCTCATGTCAACTACAGTCTGCTGTTCAATCTTCAAATTCTTGGCTAGCAAACAGAGAAATATCATTGATGATGGTTTCATGCATGTCATCAAAAGTAGCTAAAGGAGTACTCTAATGGGTAATACCAAAAAGGGTTTTATATATAATTCATGACAATTATATATGCTGAGTTTTAAGTTGATGGGTTCATCCAAAATTTCCATCTTAGAAATAGAGGGGAATTGAAAATCAAACAGTAACAAAAATAAATAAAATAAAAGCGAGAAAAAAAGTAAAAAAAATTCCAACCTTTCACAGGTATACAAAGGATTGATTTTTCCGGCGGTTTCTTCGGAAAGGGGAAAGTGACGACCAAAGAGAGAAGATAAGGTAGTGGGAGAAACAGATAAAAAGATAAAAGATTAAAAAAAAGAGAGTAAATGTCTGTTTTACCCCTGTAAGATTTAAAACATGAGGGAAAGAACTTCGCTGACCAGCCCTGATCAGGGTGAGCTGCCCACAGCCAATAAACATTGGGAAAAATTCATGAATAGTACCCGAAGTAAAGGTCACTACGAATTTCAATACAGCAAGTTCCAAACATAAATTTTGGTACATCAAATATGAAATGTATTTCATATACGTACACGGCGTCAGTAACTCCTTCAGTCCGCATGCCATTACTCACATAATGAAGGGCAGAATTGATTTTTCATTTGTCAATGGGTTTCCCCTCTCTCACACTCTCTCTGTCTCTCTGACTCTCCCTCTCTCCCAACCTCTCTCATCGAATCCAAATACCTCCACAGCTCACCAATGGCCTCTGACGACCTCTCCTCCGTGTCCACCATCGTTGCTACAAGAGCCCCAAGGCCTAGCCCGTTCGCGTTGTTCCTCTACCACATGTTTCTCACTCCTCTCATGCTGACTTTCTCTATATTATCTCTAAGCTTTCAAGTTTCAATCTCTTCCTTCTATCTTCTTTCTCTCAGGTATGCCATCTCTTTTCTTCCCTCTGCTTGCTTTGCACCATTGGCATCACCAAGTACAATCGGAGGTCTGAGTTCGACTCGGACTCTCGCAACATGTCCGACTCAGCGGCGTTCTTCGAGTTGCTGTGTCAGGGCCAGGAGGATAAAATCTGGGGGTGTTCGTCTTCTTCGAGATCAAATTGGCAATCGCCCTAACACCCAAACACCGCCAAGCTTGGCGTTGAGAAATTCGATAGTGGCAATGGTGGCTGCTTCTTACAACCTCATTTACCCAGCCTACAACTTCTCTGTCATCGAGTATTTTCATCGCTTTCCAGCGACAACATCACATCCTTCGTGTCTAATTCTTTAGTTTTGACTTCCTTCGAATAGGTATTTCTGGTCTACACCTCTTGGTGAGCTGTGGAGGTATTTGGATTCGATTTACTATGTGTGAAGAATAGCGTAAGAGCCCACTCTTTTAGAGTTTTAGATTAGTTCTGGGAGGACTAGCGGTTGTCATCAGCTGTGATGGTAGGACGCTATGTTGAAATGGTGGTGGTGCTGGTTGCACGCTGCACTGTGCAAGCAGGTGAGCGAGCGAGAGAGAGAGAGAGAGAGAGATTGTGCCCAGAGTAAGAGAGATGGAGAGCTAGTTGCCCAGAGTAAGAGAGATGGAGAGCTGGGTGCCCACAGTAAGAGAAGAGAGAGGGCTGAATGCTCATAGTAGAAAATTTGAAGTGACCATTTTACCCCTTAAAATACGACCAGTTGACACCAAACTAACGGCGTCAATGACGTCGTGTATGCTTACTGGTCAGTTTTGAAACCTCATGTACCAAAGTTTATGTTTTGGAAATTGATGTACTGAAATTCGTAGGGGTCCATAGTTCAGGACCACTTACCAAATTTTTCCCATAAACATTCGACATCTGTCCATTAAAAAAAAAAAATTTGGCTAGTTGAAACTTGAAACCTCAAACGGAGAAGACGGCTCTCTTTTAACGTCTAACTCTCTCTCTCTCTCTCTCTCTCTCTCTCTTCCAAATTGGGTTTCCTTCTGCCTTCTTTTACTGAATTATAGGGATAGGAAGCGATGGGTATTGGAATCGAAGTGATGTACTAGATTTCTTCAGTACCCATAGGCATTCGATGATGGGTACTGGATTTCAATTTCTTTTGTTCGATTCGTTGTGAAGTTGTAAACCCCACGAAGATGGAACAAGAAGCAGTGGCTCACTGATTCAGGTGGCACACTCAGGAGGATCGAACCCGAATAGCTCAGACAGGTCAAACCCAGCTTACTCGGATGTCGTGACCCGCATCAAGAAGCTTCTTTTCGCTAAGGAATTTGCCTTCTCTGATTCTGGATTAGCTCTTATTGTAGGAATTCCCTTATCGTATCTGTTGCCGTGTGGGTGGCTTTATTGAAGAACAAATGAGTCTCTATTATGCGTGTAGAATTCAATGTTTGTTTTGATGGTTCAATTTTGTTTTGTGATTTGTGTATCAATGCTCTCAGATTTATTAGAGATTCACATTTATACTGACATCTTTGCGGTTTTGGTTGTTATCATGTAAGAATGTTGCAGTAATCTGCATAGCCAATTGTATTCATTATTTGCTTCTGCAGCAAAATCACATAGTAGAAGTTCAAAGTGACAGTTTAGTCATTAAACTTTTGGAAGGTTTTCATCCAAGAGGACTTCTAAGACACTCGGTAATTGTCCCAGAGGGAAGATGTAGGGAAATGAACAAATTATGCTTTGAATTCCGACTATCCTTATTCTGTTTTGCAGGTATTGGTACTGGTCCTAGTCTAAGAAGATAATAGTGTTGATGAAAGTATGGTTTTAACCATTTTTTCAAACATGAAAAAGGAAGTTTGATACATCTCAGAAATTTTGACATCTTCCCATGATTATGATGCCATGCCAAATACTAGAATAACCTGAAACTGTAAAAAGGACCCTTTAGAAAAGGTAACGGTTGCTAGTTCAATACAATATCAGCTGTGACGACTCAATCTCCTATAGACAGCAAAGAAAGCAACCTCTTTATCATACTGCTATTTTTCGCTCTATCTTATGACAACTTACACCAACAAGAAATCTGAAACAATGAAACTGAATTAGCGAACAACAATGGGTGGTTGATAAATTTGAGTTTCAACAATTGCCACTTCCATTTTCAGCAGTATCCAAAAGCAAAAAAGCTTCAGCAAGGTCGTCATCCAAAATCTCATCCTCTTTACTCAGCATTCACCCTACGTCCGACGTCCCAAGTTCCTACAGTTTATCAAAGAAACGAATAGTCAACAACAATGTTCTCTCGAGAATTGGCCTAGCATTCCAAGAAAGCATGACAGTAAATATTGCTGGTTTCTCCACAATCAAAAGTATGCTTAGTAATAAACCTAAAGGAAATATATTAATGCACTAAGCCATCCATCATCTTCGACATAGCAGATACATGTACATCACTCATTCTGCAATGAAATTCATTGACACTTAACTTCTGCTAGCTAGCAGTTAGCTAGAGAATTTATCAATATAACATATTTTTGTTCTGCAATCTTGACAAAAGAAAAGAATAACAAGGAAGAAGAAACAAGGCTTACAAAATCAATTGTAAAAGCCTACAGAGCATCAGTAGCCATACCCCAAAAGTCATAGCAGCATAAAAGAATCATCATAACAGATCAAATAATTTAGCTAAAACTCCTCAGTCAAAGAGAATCATCACATTGTTTTTACCTTGTAAGTCATCGGAATCACTTATTGGTTGATTGCCCAAACTTGTACAATTTTCACTATCCATTAACCTGCAACAGAGTAACCAATTAGAATCAAGTAACCAACTTTTGTCATCGAAAGAGTTTCAAGAAGCTAAACGAGAACACAATCGAACTCTAATTACCCAGAATTGATGATCAAACTCTTTGGATTAGAACACTAAAACAAAATTTATACTGCCTGATGAGAGATTAGATTAAAATTAGATAAAATCTAAATACTTACCGATTATCGTACTATTCTGGATTCAATCAGATTGAAAGTAGATGGAGAGACTCCACTGCTTCTTGTTCCATATTCGTGGGGTTTACATTGAATCGAACCTCAAATCGAACAAAAGTAATTGAAATCCAGTCCCATCATCAAATGCCTCTTTGCGTACTGAAGAAATCTAGTACATCGCTTCAATTCCAATACCCATCGCTTCCAATCCCTATAATTCAGTAAAAGAATGCAGAAGAAAACCCCAATTTGGAAGAGAGAGAGAGGGGGGGGAGAGTTAGACATTAAAAGAGAGCCGTCTTCTCCGTTTGGGGTTTCAACTAGCCGGTTTTTTTTTTTTTTT
>LYNE01003421.1:9245-36217 GCA_001662545.1 Rosa x damascena | reverse complement strand
CCCCCCCCCCCCGAAAAAAAAAAGGAATCAAATTTTGGCGTGGATCCCACGCAAATTTGAATTCCCACATGGTTAGTAAAAGTAAATTAAATGAGAATAACTTCTCTTAGTTTCATTCTCATTACATGTTAGTAAATGCCCCTATGATACTTTCATGGACACCGTTAATATTGTAAACCTCTTTAATAGTTTTGCGTTTTGAATATGCCATCATTGGACGGGCAAACAAACAAACAAAAAGTTGTAGCGATCGATTTATAGAAAATGAGAAAGAAATTAAGAAGCAAATTAAGGATGAATGGAGCAAATGATCGATGACCGAAACAACATGTACAACTGTTGGAGTTAAACATAAGAGCATGCACAACCTGATGACTTGTATATTCTTTGCTATTTGAAACTTACATATCAAAGACACTTCATTTAAGAAAATACTGTAAACAATCGGAGCTAGCCGCAGGAAATCGATCCTTTTATTCAACCAATCTTAGGCGCCTTAGTGACAATCCCACGCTCATCAATCCAGACCCGAACTCTGTCGCGACGCATATCGAAGGTGACAAAAGATCCTTCGTTTACTGTATGGGGTTTGACAGAAGGGTTTTCTTTGATTATGGTGGCTGCTGCTTCCTCTCCTTTGGTACCAACTAGCTCCGGCCAAGAACTCTTTGTTTCTGCAATAATTACGAACCCACAAACACATAAACTAAACACACTAGCTTGATGAATCAACTGAAAGCTAATTTTGAACCTTCCCCAACTTACCAGTAGAAGTAGAACTTGCCATCTTGATTAATGATGATCACTACTAAGTTTTGGTATAGAGTATGTGGAACTGTGGGAGCAATATGGGTATTTAAATAAGCAAGTCGGGGGCTTAATGTTTTGGCCTTGATTTGGCTTTGTGTGTGGCCGGCAAGGCATTTGATTGTCCGACGGAATGCTATATTTTGGCAGCAGCTGGATGATGATGATACTCTTTTTAATAAAGACTAGAGACAAATGTACATGCTATGTCATTTGAAGTGTCGTAGATTTTGTTTTTTATTTGTGTATGAAGGAACAAATGAATATTTAAAAGATCGATAACCTAACAATTTAACAATCATACAAATGGAGCATAGCTATCCAACAAGAATATCCTCTATTACTCAGTTCCAAAATTTTGATGGGATCCATCGTTTCATATTAATTGAAGTTGGACCCAAGGTTTTAAATATCGGTATTTTCATATCTATCGGTACTTTGAAAAAGGGAGATATCAGATATATCGGGGATGCAATGTACGAAAATATCATTTTTGAAAAAAAATCAATTTATTAAAAATTTAGAACTACATATAAATACATATAAATGTAAACTTCATCTACATTCAAAAAGAGACTCTAGGAGGTTGAAAAGCCGCTCGCTAGTCTACGAAAATGCAATAATCAGACCAAAACATATGACCCATATAGTGCGAATTGTAGTGATGAACATGATAGTTATAGATCTCTTTAGAGCTGCCGACTATTTCCCCTATAAGGGGATAATAAGGATGGACCCAACTAGATGACTGATCATATACTTCTCCATATTGATTATATCCATAAACATCATAACCAAATTGATTGTTGCCTTCATGAGATTCATTTGAGATCCCACTGCGCTCTGTGCCTAAACTGATAGAGTCAAAACTTAAGGCAATTGAAGAAACATCAGATGGGGTACTTTGATAATCAGTTGCACCTCTAGTCCTCCTCCCATATCGGGTCTTCTCTTGAGCACCATGACCAGCTGTTCTCACTCCGTGGTCTTCATCTTGGGTGGCATGATCAAAATTACCTTCAAAACTACATATCATATGTAGTTTGCTTCATATCATATATCACTTTCTATTTTTAATTATGTTGATCCACTAAAACAAAAGACAACTTCCAAAAAAAAATTTCAGGTTTAAGACATAGACTACACAGTACCTTCGTTATTCCTCACTTTTTCAAAATGCATAGCCAAAATTTAATACTCTGTACTCTGCACTCTCTTCTCATCATGTCATCCATATATGGTTCCTTGACTTCCTTCTGCAATGTCATTTGGCCTCATTTGAATAATTGAACCTTTATGGCTTTATCTTCTTTCTATTATTCAACTACAGAGTTACAGAAATAGTCACAGACTACACAGTACCAAATCTCTCTTCACACAGATTTGCATTTAGACTTTTAGAGAATTACTTCTCACCCAAAACCGCCTTGAGGGTATTTATCCAATTCTCCTCACCTAGATTCGCCTTGAGG
This sequence comes from Rosa x damascena, assembly GCA_001662545.1. NCBI lineage: Eukaryota > Viridiplantae > Streptophyta > Magnoliopsida > Rosales > Rosaceae > Rosa > Rosa x damascena. The sequence continues at coordinate 33,938 of LYNE01003421.1, read as the reverse complement.
GGATTTTTTTCCTCACCTAGATTCGCCTTGAGGGGATTTTCTACTCACCTAGATTCACCTTGAGGGGATTTCTCCTCACTCAAATTTGCCTTTAGGAAATCTCTCTTCACACAGATTTTCATTTAGAGAATTACTGAGTTTTTTTTAATTTTTACCTCAAATTTTACAGATATTTCTTCACTTTATCGGGATATATCGCAAATATCTAATATATCGGGGATATTTGACGATGTCGGAGAAATTTCGCAGAAACGGTGACAGATAAGATATTTACCCCCCTAGATATATCGGTCCGTCGAAAAAAGGAGATATCGGGGGATATATCGGAAATATCGCAGAGATTTAGAACCTTGGTTGGACCACCTAAAAGCCAAAATGTATTGGTTGTGTCTAGAGGTGGCAAACAGGTCACTAAGTACAAGCACGACACGCTTAAAAGCGGTCTGGTACGGTCCAAACCAGTTAGTGGCCCGGCACGACCCGAGCATGTTAGAATAACGGGTCAGGTTGGGCCTAAGAATATTGGCCCATTGGCCCGGCCCGGCACAGCCCGAGCACGACATATTGTGGGCCGGCCCGTTACAAACACAAAATTTCATTTTGTTTTTAAAAATATTAAAAAAATACAATGATGAGATTTGAATATGAGACATTTTTATTTAAAATCTCATGGCAATTCCACCAAATGTTTTCTTTTATATTGTCAAAATAATGAAACAAAACATTATATCCTTATTTTGACATAAGTATTTTTTCTAAATATTAAATATTTTAATATGTTTATTAATAAAGACTAATCTCATAATAATACAACTATAGAATGAAGGAAAGAATAATAGATACTAAATCTTCATTATATTAATAAAGATTAATCTCACAATAATATACTAAAAATAATATATTTTGAGTTTTTTTTTTCTTCTTTCTTTCTTGTAGTGGAATATAAAAAATTATTAGAAATCTAATCTTAAAAAGCTAAAATTAAGAAAAACGTTGTAGAACTTAATTTATTTTAATTTTCTAAATAGTTAAATAAAATTAATTTTTATTTGTTCAAATTAAGATTTTAAAATCGTGCTTTATAGTAGGTAGGCACGGCCCGTTATTGACCCGGCATGATACGGGCTCGGGCCATGGGCCGGGCCGGGCTTAATGTTTAAGTAAATGGGCCGGCACGAGCCCGGCAAGATAATAAATGGGCCGGCCCAAGCACGGTACGAAGCACGATTAGGCCCGCTTAAAATGCCCGGCCCGGCCTCCTTGCCACCTCTAGTTGTGTCTGCAAAATACTCCTTTTTTTTTTATCAAAAATATGTAAAAATAAAAAGACGATTCTTAAGTTCATATAATGGGTGAATTTACTAGTTCAACACTTTTGGCAAGCAACCATAAACCCAGTTCAATTTTTATATCTTATTGCGAGATGGAAGTAGGAAAGAGAATAGCAAGAACATTCCTACTCACAAATAATGAAGAGGACTAACGGAAAATAGGAAATGCAAAGCTCATTTAGGATTGTTTAGTTAGACTCGCCCTCTTCAATAAGTTGAGTCTATATATACACTTACAGATCTTTCTATACTAGCCTTCAACTAAAAGAAATCTCAAACTGGGGCTTTTTAGGTCTTCACTCAAACATCATTTCTGTAAACGATTAGCAAAATCGGAACCATAATTTATAGTTAATAATGATAATTTTAATTAAGAATTTGTTAGCAGAGATAGCTAGTGAGTTTATACTTAATTATTTACTCCTCTTTTAACCATGACGAAGCTGATACCATTGTTAGTATTCCTCTTGGAGACGGAAGAAATGAGGATAGCCTCAGATGGTTTTCTGAAAAAAAAAAAAAAAAGGAAAATATTTAGTTAGATCAGGCTACGGGGCAGCGTTAGAGATTAAAAAGAGAGAAGAGTCAAGTGGTGAAAGTTCAAGAACAAATGAGAAAAAGAAATTTTGGAACACTGTTTGGGATTTAAACCTCCCAAACAAAATGAAATTGTTCTTGTGGCATGCTATTAATGATATTCTCCCATGCTCCTTAAATCTTCAAAGAAGAAAGATCAGTGGCAATGCCCGATGCATTAGGTGTGGAGCAATGGAGGAATCTGCCCTTCATGCACTTTCAGAATGTTCTTTTAGCAAGAAAGTTTGGAAGTTTTCTCATTGGAAGACGTCTGGGAAGCATCACAACTCTTTTCTCCATTGGTTAGAGCATATCATTCATACCAACCCACTTGAACAAGTTGAAGTTTTTATAGTAATTTGCTGGCAGCTCTGGAATGAACGAAATTCAAGTTGGCATGGAAAGGTAACATGCAAAAATCCTTGCCTTATCATTCAACAAGCTCATCACCTTATTGAGGAGTTCTCTGCTGCAAACCATTGACACATGCATTGAACCAAAAGTGAACAGAAGTTGTAGCTGGTCAACCCCTACAGTTGGAAGGTACAAATTAAACTCTGATGGAGCTTTGGAAAACAAGGGTGAAAGAAGAGGGTTAGGCGCTGTTATTCAGAATGAATTTGGCCAATTAATGGGAGCTATTGCTCACCCAATTAGGGGTCACTTCTTTCCTTTAGTAACTGAACGTTTGGTACTGAAAGCGGGCATTTGTTTTGCTCTTGAAGTCGGTATTCTCCCTCTTGATATTGCAGTTGACAGTAAAGAAGTAGCTTGCCTAGTGAATTATGTTGATCTTTGTTGGTCTGAGGGGGGTACTTTGGTAGAATACATCAAGACTCTCATGCACGCATGCGGTACTGATAAGATCCTTTTTCAACCCAGAGAATGCAACAAGGTAGCTCATGGTTTAGCTCAGTTGATTTTTGTATGAAAATGCTAATCTCTATTATAGAGGAAAAGCCAGAGTGGCTAATGAAGTCGATCCAATCCGACTTACTTAATTGTAACCTTTCTTCACATTAATGAATGGTTACTGATTTAATTAAAAAAAAAAACTTTATTATGTTAATTCAAGCCTTGTCCGATGTGAGGATTAAAGATTTTGCAGTTATGATCACATTAGTCTAAATATCAACTTGATTAATTTTTTGAGAAAATAGATAACTTCATTACTTATCCATGGCCAGAAGGCACGTACATCATAGGTTGCCTCATATCAAAAGTTATAGATGGCACAAGATACCAAACATATGACAGGTGACCCTCATTGTAAACAAATGCGCACAATTAGACAAGCGACAAACAAAAGAAAATCGTAACCTAGTGAAAGATACATGACTCGACACAACTGAACAACAAGTAAGTTTGCCTAGAGACCTCAATTGGTGTATGAAAATACTAGTAGATTGCAAAGAGTCTCTCACAAATGTAAGATCCAGCAGGTCATGAGATATGGTATGTTGAAAACAAGTCCAAGCCACCAGTCCACTATCCTGAGCCTGCACTTGAGTAAACCACCATATTCGAACGAAGGCCCAAACAACCCAAGCTCGATCCTCTCCTCCTTGCCCTTGAATATGACAGGAGATTACTCTCCCGGTGGCGGAACACCACCAAAATCCAGCAAGACAAACGGGCAGATCATGAATTCCTGGGTCCCATACCCAGATCTTCCATAAAGCTCGTAAGTACCCCATCACACTGATCTAGACACCCAAGAACAAGGCACCCAAACTCAATGCTTGATCAATCCCTTCGCCGCTGCCGACAATCTGCACCCACAAGAACCATAGGATCCTGACGTTCCACCAAAGCAAGGCTTCGGCACCATTTTGCAATGACTCTGCAGTTATTGACTCTGAACCATCATCATTGGCCACCATCGCTGGGCACATCAACGCGGCCGCCAGTATCAATCCCAAACATCAGATCAAGACCCAGCTGCCGCTCTGCACCAGCGCCACCAACAGTCCAGTCTGCCATCGAAAATTCGCCAATCCTTGTAGGAAGGAAGTCGTTGCCCGAGCCGAAAGCCGGATCTCCTTCCCTAACCACGGGAACGTCCCAGCCGTGGTCTCAGTGCAACCCGCGATCCTTCGAAGCGAGGAACGAAACGATCAGCCTCTTAGCACGATCGTCGAGATGAGAATGGTGGAGGTAACAGGAACCCCCCCGAAAGCCCCCTAAAGGAGGCGGTGCTAGGGTTTTGAGAGAGAGCGCTCTCCTTGGCCATATTGAATCTTCAATTGAAATTCTGTACTTTAGCTGCTAATATGACTGTTTTATGGAATGACTATGAAGAATGCTTTAGAGTCTAAAAGAAAGAACCATTTTGATTTGAGTAGCATATCAACTTGATTAATAAGTATGTGAAGAAGTACTTATACTCATTAATTCTGACCTGTTCATTTGAATATTCAGAAAGGTTTTTCACGACCTACGTACCGTAAATCCCATATCACTCATCCACTATTTCAACGTATGTAGAATAGAAAATCACTTTTATACCCGATGGATCATGTATATCCTCATACCACTTATGTGAGAATAAGAAACATCTTTTGCATGATTAGTTGGGCACATATAATTAATTTGTGTGATCATTGCCACATCGATCGTTGGGCACATATAATTTCTTTGTGTGATTACTGCCACATCATCAACGGAGCGTGGTTCGGTATCATCGGACTCAACGTATTCATGCGCAATGAAATGCTCGAATATATCATCAATTATGATGGAGTTTTTTTATCCCACGTCTCATATACACTAGTGTCATTTTCAGAGAGCTCTATATCCTCAATAATAGGTTCTGATATTGACACGTCCCCCAACGATAACCTCAATCCAAAACATTCTCATGAAACGGATTTTGAGTGTTGGTGATCAAAGGATTAAGTTGTGCCAAAGTATCATTCGAACCCACGGGCCTCCCACTTATCCTAGCTAGGGCCACGACTTGTGACACTAGAGTGCCACTCTCTATGGCGTTGGTTCCTGGTTCCATTCCTACCTCCGTGTAGGGTGGCGCTACATCCTCTCTTAGGGACGTTCATCCTTGCAGGCACGTTTGCAGCAGATATGTGTGATCTCGTCACTTTATCGAGGATCGAGATGAGACATAGTGGAGATAGATCACGACAATTCCTGTTGTTCTTGTTGAACATCCGTGTTCTTATCTCCTCCTAACAACTGGAAGACTGTCTCATCAAAGTGACAATCCGCAAATCTAGCGGTAAAGAGATCGCCTAGAAAATATATTAAGTGGTAGACTATTGTTGGAGTTGTTAAGGGTAAAATTGTAATGTTCCAACTCAATTGCTATAGTATAAATACCTGTACTCAACAATCTATCAATACAATCTTGCAGCCTTGGAATTCATTTCATTTTCCAGCTTGGTCTCTATTCTTCTGCTTTTCTCATTTTTCACATAAATCTTTCATGGTATCAGAGCCAGGTCGATCTATGACCTAGGGTTTGTTCATCAATGTCCTCTTACTTAGCTTCGTGTTCAATTCAGTGTTCTCAATATTCGATTTGGCTCTTTCTACCTACAAAGATTCAGATAAGTTCCCTATTATTGAAGAAGAAGATTGTTTCTACCTGTTGTTGAAGATTATTGAAAAATTACAGAAATTGATCAATTTTGAAGACTTGATTTCATATATGCTGTGTTAGAGTATGATTTGATGCAAGACATAGTTGTTGATTCTTGAAATTCTATGAAGATTCTGATATTCCTGATATTTCAAAACCTTAATTCTTGAAGTTCTATGAAATTTGATTGTTCTTGATCGGCGTTTTCGCTTCATTGATCCGACGTCGTTTCGCTGTCAATCGACTCAAGCTGTTCGATCCAGCAACCTTAGAGTTCTCTGATTCCCTTAGATTGCTTGAAGAATATCAAAGTCTCTGTTCGTTGCAATTATAGAGGGTTTTTTACTTTTGCCTCTGAGATTTCAGAATCTTATCCTGTATCAAGCATAGCATAACAGAACAAAAGGATCTCTCTACGAATCTTTTCTGGGAATGTTTCATACATCTACTGCTTCTGAATGCCTGGAAAATCCTATGAAAATTCCTCGTCTTACTTGCTTGATTGTGTCTGAATAACTTTTAATTGGTTGGTGTTGGTATTTTGTATTTTGCACGAAGAATTGGTAAACCTTAGAGAAGATTGTTCATGAATTAAAGTTTTGTGCTACAGCCTTCTCTACACTTGGTTTGGTTATGGAATTTCTCTTAATTCGAGGATGAGGAGATAGTTTTTTTTTTCCCTTGTGCTTGATTTGTTTGAATTTGCTTTCTTCAATACTTGTCATTGAGGGCAGACTCAGGTTGTATTGAGTTTGGTTTTGGAGCTTCTGGGATCTCTTTTGAAGCTTTGGAATGGTTTGCTTGGTGGGTATGTGGCCAAGGACATGTATTTGGTTTGGTGAAGTTGTCTAGTGTGATTCAAGCTTCTGCCTTTTGAGCTTTAGGTTTGAATCTTAATTTGAAGTTCTGTGCTATTGTTTTGAAGCTTATGAAGGTTTGACTTTGTGGAGGCATTTACAAAAGGTAGATTGGTTGGAGGTGTGCATTTATTTGAGGTTTGTAGGAGACTTCCAAGCTTGAACTGATTGTTGTCTGGTTGCTTACATTAACTGCATTTTGCTTAATTGCTGCCCTGAATCATGAGTAAGAACATTGAGCTATAGAACATTGAACATTGTCTACTCTTCAACTTCAGCAAGTTAATCTCAGTACAGTTAAATGACTCTAACTACGTAACATGGAAATTTCAGTTAGAAACACTTTTAAAGGGTTGTGGCCTAATGAGATATATCGACGGATCATTCCCTTGTCCTCCAGAACACATTGCTATGGAAGAAAATGGGGTTGCATCTGATATAGCAAAGGAGTACATGGATTGGGTGCAAAATGATTCTGCCATTATGTCTATACTTGCAGCTACTCTGTCCAGTGATACTCTCTCCTTCATTGTTGGAAGTAAGTCATCTAAAGAAATTTGGTGTCGACTTAAGAAGAGATATACTGATGATACAGTGTATAACATAATGAATCTCAAGACCTCCCTATACAACATTCAAAAAGGCTCAGACTCTATTGACAAGTACTTACATCGAGTCAAGTCAATTTGTGATCAGCTTGCTACCGTAGAAGTTTATATGGCTGATGAAGATATAATAGCCTCAGTTCTTCATGGTTTGCCCTCAGAGTTTGCTACCATGAAAACTATAATAAGGATCAAAACACTAAAATCCCCTGTTTCAATGGAAGAATTAGGATCTCTCTAGTTAATTGCTGAAGATGAGATTAATCAATCTGTGAAGTCTATTTCTTTGTCTTTGGAGGCTGCTATGGTTGTGTTTGATGATAATTCCAGAGGTATTTTATCTTTTCATTCTTTGAATAATAGTTGTTTTCCTAATTCTGAAATGGTTGGCACATCTACTACACTTGCTGCTATAATTTCAAACACTAATGCTCTTGCAAGCAATTCTTCAAAACTTGTTACTCAAATTGGTTGTGTGCCTCAACCGACTGTTATATCTAGCACACCTGGGTATGTTTCTGCATCAATTCATGCGACTAGTGCTGTACCTGCCTCTAATACTATGATGTTTACAAGTAGTGTTACTTCTCCTATTGGATGCACTATGCAATACATGCCTAATTCTGAGTACATGATGAGTGCTCCCCTGCTGCATTAAATGGCTGCATCATTAGTCCTTCTCCTTCACCATACATGTTCAATGTTCAACCTCAAAATGTTGGTTATTCTCCTTATAATAATGGTTTGGTTCAGTCACAAGTCAACACAAGATTCATTCAACCTAATTGTAGTATCCAATACGATGAAGGACTTATTGAACCACATGATACTTTTTCATGTCAAAATCATTGTGGTCAAGATAAGAATAATGGTGTCTATGGACAGAGAAATAGGTTCAATTCTTATGGTGGGAGGAGTGATCTATTTGTGCACAATAATCAAGTTTCTCAAGCAAGATCTAGTGACTCTCCAAGTGTGTGTTCTGATAAAATTTGTCAAATATGTAAACAATTTGGACACCTTGTTGGAACTTGTCCTCAAAGGTCTGCTCCTCGGCAAATTATAGCTTCTGGATCTTATATGCAGTGTCAAATTTGTATGAAGACAGGTCACAATGCCGCTGAATGCTTGTACAAGCATAACTATACCTTTCAGCCTCCAACTTATGTCCTGGATGCTACTCAAAGTCTTCCCTTGCATATTGACAATGCAACTCTAGTTTCCTCTGATCTTTCCGAATGGCATCGAGAATTGCTCAAGGAAATTAAAGCTTTTCCAACACAAGGCACTTGGCGACTCTTATCTACTTCAGAAAAATCTGGACTACGTTGTAGGCAGGCCTCTTATCCTCCAAAGCCATGCCAATCATTGCCACTCATTGATCCTGGTTGAAACCAATATTACAGGCTACTGTGTTACTGAAGTCTGTAGCTATTTTCTAATGCAATCTGATGGTAGCTGCTCTCCCATCAGCTTGAGGGAGGGTGTTAAGGGTAAAATTTTAACGTTCCAACTCAATTGCTATAGTATAAATACATGTACTCAACAATCTATCAATACAATCTTGCAGCCTTGGAATTCATTTCGTTTTCCAGCTTGGTCTCTATTCTTCTGCTTTTCTCATTTTTCACATAAATCTTTCAGGAGTCTCATATCCAACGTATTTGCTCATTCGTCTGTAAGGACCCATCTAAGTGCGATGTGGTAGTGCAATAGGCACATAAATATCACACTCAAATATGCGTAAGTATAAGACACTCATACCCAGTCACTAGCTATAATGCAGAGATAGATTGAGTGGTAGTGGATCGCAGACGAATTAGCATAGCTGCATGCGATATTGCATTATCCTAAGAGGATATAAGGATATTGGTACGTATTACCAATGTCCCGGCTACCACTATAGTTGTTTTCGCAAGACCATTTAGGTGTGTACATAGGAATATGATGTCCAATATCAGTCCCAGTGATATGCAATAATCATCGAAAGTCTTCGATGGAAACTTTCTATCATTGTCAAATCCAATCGACTGAATAGGATGATCCGGAGAATGACCCGGTCGCCATATGATCTATGCTAGGAGTATAGCGTAAGCAGCATTACAAGTGGACAATGGCACAACATGTGACCAGCGTGTTTGCGTGTCAACTAACATCATGAAATATTTTAATGTCCGCAAGTTAACTGAATCGGTCCACAAAATCCCCTTGGATTCTATGTAAGAACATAATGAGTATTTTTGTATCTTTTGTGTAGAACGGTCTCAGTCCTAATTTCCTTAAGGAACAGGCTTTGTAGAACGAGCGAGAGGCCTTAAAATTAACCAATGAGGATTTTGATTGTGCCTGAGCCTCTGAAATGCTATTAGAAGAAAAGGTAGTGATTGCAGCATCACTTGTGGAGCCATCACCATGATGGACACTATCTATGGGGTCATGGATATGGACTACGCTAGCCTTAGGCTGGTGGTCGACTTTGGCGGCGACGGTCACACTTAGTCTAGGAATCAAACTTTGATTCATGCTTCATTTCGCTCGAAAGAATGGATGTCCGTGTGAGGTCTTTAATAAACGGATCATCATATCACGATCTGGATGTCCCAATTTGTCATGGCAAAGCCTATATGTGTCGGTGTCCCAAAAGTCATCTATTATGACGTTGTTGGACTCAATTACTCGAATAGTTGTTACATATAACCCACTAGAGCAACACATAAACTTCTCTAATACTAGTTTTCATCTGCAGTAATTAGAGGCAATGCAAAGGAATACATGTCCATTCTCACTGTGTGTTTCCACATGAAAACCTTTGGCTCCAATATCATTAAAGCTCAAAAAGGTTCTTCCAGCCCTAGGAATGTAGAGAGCTTCAGTGACATTAATGTTTGTGCTATTTGGCAACAAGAATTGAGCTGGTCCTCGACCATGAATCAATTTAGATGACCCTACAATCGTAGTCACTAAAGATCGGGTAGGCATCATATCAAGGAACAATTTCCTATGTCAAAGTATGTTGTTCGTCTATCCACGAGACATTCTAGTTCTCCAAGAAACATACTTGAATGAATAAAGTTCGAATCAAAATCGACACTTTATTTCAATGAAAGCCAACTATGTATTACGTCGAAGTTTCTAAACCAAAATCTAATCCAAAATAATTATAATCAATACTCGACTAATGGTTGTTACTCAATTATTTCAGTAGCTCCAATTAAGCATGACCAGGAAAGTAAGAGGAGGTGTCAGTGGAGCAAAGCTCGCGTAAGTACCACTTGTCTCAACTATTTTTATAGACATCACACTTAATTGGATGGGCTTTGTTGCAAAAGACTTATAATCAATATCTTTGTTGATAGTTTCCAAATTTTGGATTTAGATCGAAACAATGACGTTTAAATAGTCAAATTCTGATGCTTATGAACACTCTTAGTTCGTAATATTTTGATGCTCACGAATGCTCTTAGTTGTAGTTTACGAACACTCTTAGGTCGTATATAGTGTGAACTCCCCACAATTCCGCTTTGAGAATCGAACCCATGTTACAAGAAATTAAGGTGGGATGTAGAAGAAGGGATATTGTAAGTCCTCAAGAAAAAGAAGAGAAATTTAAAGTACATAAAGTAGGAACTTTAATTGTAAAACTTACTTGGATTTTTCTTGTTCTTCTTCTCGGTCTCGAACTTAAAATGCGATGGCACACGGGTGCACAGGAGGATAGCAGCGTTGGAGGTGGTACTTCGGCCAAGGAAGGTGTGCACTGTGTTCCTAGGTTTTGGGGTTCTAGGGTTTGAATTTTGTGCAGCAGTATGCTTTGGAGAAAAGTATTTGACTTCTGATTTCAGGATTAGGGCTCATGTTGATAACATGTTTTAGGAAAATAAAATTGGGAGAATAGTTGTGTCTTTCATTGATAATAGGAGTCTCAATATATATAAGATAAAAATACATAATCTTTGAGTACAAGGAATCATATTCTAGTTAGAACTAGGATTCTAGAACAATCTTCTCCTATTACAACAATGCAAAGTAATCCTAATTTGGTAAGACACACATAATCCTGATATCCTTCAACATAATTTGTATTAAAATTAACATGTTCTGCCTCATTGTTTCTGTTCTTCGGTCTCTACCTTTGCTCATCAATTTTACTATAATCAATATCTCTAAGGGAAAATAGTCCGTACGGTACCCCGCCTTTGGTTCCTTATAACTTTTGGTACCTGACAAAAAAAATATCAATACGGTACCTGAAGTTCTCTGCCCGACCGAGAATTGGTACATATGGCCGTTAGCTCCGTTACTTCGTCTGCCAGCTGGCAATTTTGATCATAAAATGACCAATTTACCCTTTATTCTTTTTCTGTTTTGTTTGTTTCCTCAATTTTTTTTTTCCCTCAGTTCTCCTCCATTTTTGTAATTTTCAAGCTTCTTTTCATGGAATTACAAACCAAATTGATGTGAATCATTCTGGGTTTTTACTACTCTTTGCATCATGAATCCATTGAGGTATGTTTTGAATCTTATGGTTTAATTTTGTGAGAATTCCCAAAATGTGGAATTTTCAAATTTGGGTAACGAATTGATTTGACCGAACATTGGGTATTGCTCTACTATGTCTTACATTGATTCAAACGCATCATCTTCTCCAGACCATTGCCAAAAGAAACCCAGAATTAGGGCATATTAACTTCATTTCTTGGATGCCTGAATAATGGCCTCGTTTCAGACTTCAGTATATAAGCTATTTGGAACAGCTAGCAAATAAAACAGATAGCTGGGCCATAAGGAAGATTAAAATATGTCTAGCTAACAATGCAGCTATGCTCCTTGGATCTAGAGGCAATGCAAAAGAAACAGAGGCAATAAATTTATGCTCCTTGTAATGACCGCACCAGAGTCACACAGTCTCACACACATTCTAGAACCTTGATTTCGTTAACGATCAAATTCTGATAAGGAGCCGAGAGCAAATGGAGCAAGGTGACCCATCGCCATGGCCTCGTGGCCACCGCGTTCCTCTGCAACCACGCCGCCGCATTAACCTCACCTTACTCACCTCGAAAGACCAGAACCACCGCAAGAAGCCTCCAGAAGCGGAGGAGCGCTCTCAGACTAACCACCATCACTGCTAATCAGGACCAGAAGATGGCGTTGCAGTATCGGAAGCTCGGCGACTCGGACCTCGAAATTAGCGAAATCACTCTGGGCACAATGACGTTTGGTGAGCAAAACTCGGAAAAATCTGCATCCACGCGTCCAGATGTGAGAGCCACCCTTTTAGACCAGTGAAGGATCAACGGCTCGCCCTTGAAGTTGGTGAAGTTTAAGGACTGAGAAAAGTGAAAGGAGGGTGCAGAGCGCCGTTTCTTTAGGTGGTTTTCTGTCCACCATCGCCGTTTCTTTAGGTGGTTACCCTCCACCACCGGCCGTTCAGACCTGGGTTTCTTCTAATGGGACGTGGGTTGCTTCCGCCCAATACAAAACACAGCAAATGGCTAACGGAGGAGGCGTCTTCCACCATCGGATCGTCGTCGTTTTAGAGCTTCTTGTCCATAGACTCTTCTTCTTCTTCTTCTTGTAGTTCAACCTTGGGGCTTTCGGGGGTTGAAGGCAACAGGACGAGAGAGAGAGAGAGAGAGAGAGAGAGAGAGAGAGAGAGAGAGAGAGAGAGAGACAGACAGAGAGACAGACAGAGACAGAGAGATGCTAAGAAAAAATAAAAATAAAAATTAAGGCATGAAATGATGAAAATACCCTTCAAAAATTGTCAGCTGGCAGACGACATAACCGAGCTAACGGCTATATGTACCAATCCTCGGTTGGGCAGAGAACTTCAGGTACCATATTGATTTTTTTTTTTTTGTCAGGTACCAAAAGTTATAAGGAGCCAAAGGCGGGGTACCGTACAGACCATTTTCTCTATCTCTAATGAAATGAGATGTTTCCTAGTCCTATCTTTTATCCAAGTCAACCAATCTTAGGTGCCTGAGGATTATGCTATTTTGGAGGCTTTGACTCTTGCTTCTTCTTTATCTTTGTCTTCTATTTCGGTGGAGGCGGACTCCTTACAACTTATCTCTGTGCTTTCCAACTCTCATTTAGTTCTGGATTGGACAGTTGCTCCTATTATTCGTGCTATAAGATCCTTGTCTGTTACTTTTGTTTCCTTTAGCTGGACTTGGTCCAGCAGGAAAGCGAATTCGGCAGCTCATTAATTTTGTTGCTCTCGCTTATAGGAAAGTGTCTCCCCCAGATTAGGTTTCCAATCCAACTCTTCCTTGCTTCATATTCTATTGTACGATGCCGGTCCTATTTCACCATAGTTTAGTTTTGTTCGGGGGTGGACTCTGGTATAGGCCTGTGCCTTTGTATCAAAAAATCTTAGGCGCCTTGGTAAAAAAACCACGCTCGCTTATTAATCCAAACATAAACCCATTAATCTAAATCATGAGTGACCAGGAATCCTTATGGAACGATGGGTTTTCTCTCATTATAGTGGCCGCTGCTTCCTCTCCATTACTGCTAGATCACTAGCTCTGGCCATTATCGTTTTTCTATGGTTGAGTCTGACTGTGAACTCTTTGGTGCATTAACACGATGAACCCAAAAGCACATAGCTAAAAAGAATTGATTAACCTGATAAGAGGTAGCTGACAAGCTAGGAGCAAATGCCAAATGCTGTGTTTTTAAGGGGATAAGGTTTTTAGCATTTAGATCTCTTTGCGACCGGCAGTTTGACATGATTAGATTCTACGTTTTGGTAAGAGATGAGTGGAGACAAATATGCAAAACATTTTTTTTTAACGAAGCTTCTTCCACCCACCTAGGTGGGTGCTTACCTGGAATTTTAACGGTGCGTGCAATAGACTCGCTGTTAGGATCTGCTAGACCATATTCTAAATCAAGCACGATCTAGCTTCACCGTCGACTTCTAGAAGAGGATCACAGTCTTGCTGATTCTCTCTTCTTCTTCGACTCCTCCAGAACCTAAGTTTTGCTTTCTGGGTTTCGTTTGGTCTCAAACCAAATTTTCATAAAAACAGCACCAATCTATCCAATATGTCCGTCAGGAATTCTTATTTAAATTTGAAATCATTATTTCATTGATCCAAGCAAAAAAAAATATCGGCCTCAACTACATTAATTTGATCCTTATCAGAACAATTCTCTGATTTGATTACAAGAGAAATTTAGTCCCCACTCAGCCAACAAGCCAAGCTTCAACACCAACCGTCATCATGTGAGACATCCACAACTTTCCAAAACCCACAAATAGTAATAGGGGTCTGGGTTTTAAAAGAAAAAGAAACTGCAGAAGGCTAGAGAAAGAAGAAAACGAAGAAGGCAAATTCTCATTAATTATTACAGCAAGGGAAACATGGCTTATATAGTCCAAGAGGTCACAGCACCGTCATCCACAAAAGAGACAGTTGTCCTCACCTACAACATACATCATAACTAATTAAACGCAGAGTAGTATGAAGGAAACGACACATCGTGAATGGGCCTCATTAGACCAAGTAATCTTCAAGTTATCCCTCTAATTGATGGGAGGCCCATCAACTCCACCCTCCTTGTCAACAAGGTCCTCTGTAGCATCAGCATTAAAGTCTGGGTACCTGAGAATGATATCATTAGCAATCTCCCAAGTGGCATCTTCAGCTGTAGCTCCTACCCATTGTATCAACCATTTAGTAACGGGAGCGTTACCCTTTTTGAACAACCCTCTAGCTAAGACCTTTGCTGGGAACCACCTTGGATTTGAAGGATCAATGGTTGGAGGTAAATGAGGATTGCAAGAAACATTCAATCCCAATTTCTTCTTGAGTAACGAAACATGAAAGACTGGGTGAATCTTGGCTCCTGCAGGCAATTTGAGTTTATAAGCGACTTGGCCAATCCTTTCAATCACCTCATAAGGTCCATAAAATCGGGGTGCCAGTTTATTAGAAGTCCTTCTTTCCACACTGTGCTGTTTATAAGATTGTAATTTCAAATACACAAAGTCACCTACCTGAAATTCTCTCTCCGTTCTATGCTTGTCTGCATATCCCTTCATTCTGTTCTGAGCTTGATGTAGATTATTCTTCAGGGTAGCCAATAACTCATCCCTACTTCTCAATGCTAAATCCACTTGGTTCACGGCTGTCGAATTAGGCAAGTAAGCTTGAACCTTCGGTGGAGAATAACCATACAAAGCTTCAAAAGGTGACATTCTAATTGCAGAATGAAACGTGGTATTGTACCACCATTCAGCCCATGCCAGCAGGTTTACCCAATTCCCGGGTTTCTCACACAAGACACACCTTAAATACTGCTCAATAGTCCTATTAAGACTCTCTGTTTGACCATCTGTTTGTGGATGGTATGCAGTACTCTTATGCAATTTAGTGCCCTGTAAAGTAAAGAATGACTCCCAAAATAGACTCAAAAACACAGGGTCCCTGTCAGATACAATGGTTTTGGGCATACCATGAAGTCGAAATATCTCTTTTATGAATAACTCAGCCACTATTTGTGCAGAATAAGGGTGAGGTAGAGGAATAAAATGAGCATATTTCGTTAGTCGATCAACAACTACCCATATAACTGACTTACCTTTAGAGTTTGGCAATCCCTCGATGAAATCCATGGAAATATCCAACCAGGCTCCATCCGGTATTGGTAAGGGCTGCAACAAACCGGGTGGTGAGATGGACTCGTAATGAGTTCTTTGGCACACATCACATTCCGCCACAAATTTCTTCACAAATTTTTTGATACCTGGCCACATGAAGCTTCTTGAGACACGTTTGTAGGTCCGTAGACATCCAGAATGTCCCCCACAAACTCCAGCGTGAAACTCAGTTAATATTCTCTGTCTCCAATTACTCAATTCAGGAACAAATATTCTACCTCTATAGTACAACACATCTTCTACCACTGAATATTGTTTCTTTGTAGACGATCCTGATTTAACTTCTAGCAACAGCTCTCTTGTATGTTGATCTTGCGAACAATCTTGTTGGAGTTCTAAAAGAAAATCATGGACAGGAGAAGATATAGCAGCTATTGTCCTCAACTCAGCCTTTCTGGAGAGTGCATCTGGTACCACATTATTAACTCCAGCCTTGTAATGCACAGAATAATCATACCCAATTAATTTCACCAACCATTTTTGTTGCATTGGCGTAGGGATCCTTTGATTCAAGAAATGTTGAATAGTACGATGATCTGTCACTATTCGAAAGTGATGACCTATCAAGTAGGCTCTCCATAATTGCACTGCATATACGACCGCTAACATTTCTTTGTCATAGACCGATAAACCCATGTGCCTCTGAGATAATGTTTTGCTCATGAAACAAATTGGATGACCCTCCTGAGATAAGACTCCACCAATTCCAACACCAGAAGCATCACATTCAACAGTAAATTCCTTGAAAAAATCCGGTAATGCTAGCACTGGGGTACTAATCAATGCGCCTTTGAGTTCTTCAAATGCCTTGTCAGCTTCCTCACTCCACTTAAAGTTGTCTTTCTTGAGCATATTGGTGAGGGGTTTGGCAATTATCCCAAAGTTCCGAACAAACTTTCTATAATATCCAGCAAGCCCCAAGAAACCTCGTAGCCCTTTCAAAGTAGTTGGTTTTTGCCACTGTGAGATGCTTTCAATTTTACTAGGATCCACTGCCACTCCCTTGCTTGACACCACATGACCTAAATATTCAACATGGGCAACTCCAAAAATACATTTGCTAAGCTTAACCTTTAACTGATGCAACTGCAGCTTTTGAAGCACCAATGTAAGATGATGAACATGCTCCTTCATAGATGAACTGTAAATCAAAATATCGTCAAAAAACACAAGAACAAATTTTCTCAAATATTCTTTGAAAACATCATTCATTAAAGCTTGAAAAGTCGAGGGTGCATTTGTAAGGCCGAACGGCATTACAAGGAATTCATAATGGCCCTCATGCGTCCGAAAAGCAGTTTTCTCGATGTCTTCAGGTCTCATCCTAATTTGATGGTAACCAGATCTGAGATCCAGTTTGGAAAATACCGCTGCACCATGCACTTCATCGAGTAATTTGTCAACCACAGGTATGGGAAATTTGTCCTTTATAGTTGCTGCGTTCAAGGAGCGATAATCAACACACAAACGCCATGTTCCATCTTTCTTTTTAACTAGTAACACAGGTGAAGAGAAAGGGCTGTTACTAGGCCGCACTACCCCAGACTCCAGCAAATCCTTGACAATCTTCTCAATTTCATTCTTTTGATAATGTGCATACCTATAAGGTCGAACATTTATGGGAGCTGTTCCAGAAGCCAACACAATTTTGTGGTCATGAGACCTGTTAGGAGGTAATGAAGTAGGAAGTGAAAAAACCTGCTCAAATTGCTTGAGAACTGGTGTCAACTCTGTAGGGATATTCTGAGGTATATCATTTGATGCCAAAAACTCTACCTGCAATATCATAGCCTCAGTCTCCTTTTCCAGGATTCTCCTCATGGTCTTACACGAGACCACATAAGATTCCTCTTGAAGTAACCCTCGCAAAGTATAACGAGTGCTTCCCTTGTCAAACTTCATAGTAAGATCTTCAAAATTCCAAAGAATGTCCCCTAAACTTCGTAGCCAAGAAGCTCCCAAAATAACTTCACAACCCGAAACTGGCAGGACATAAAACTCAGCTTGAAAAGAGTACCCCTGCAATGTCATTTGGAAGCTAGGGAGGTGTCCCATAGTTTGCATGATAGCACCACTAGCCACTTTCACATTCAACGGAGACTTTGAACCATAAAGCAACCATAGCTGCAATCGTCACCTTCCTATCATTTGGAATCTGATAAAGAGAAAAATACTGCTCCGCCTTATTCAGCCACTCCACAGGATCACCCCCTTCAAACGTAGCAAAATCAAGTCGCATTTGCTTCATTGTAGGGAGCTGAGGATCCTGTAAATTATGGGCATCCGGTGAATTGAGAGCCAGTTGGGCATACTGGGGACTGTGAGTCATGTTAGGTGAAAGGTTGTAAAACTGAGGGTATGGGGTTGCAGTAACAGCATATGTTGGGTGAGACGACAACGGATTGATAGGCGGTTTGGATCGAAGGTGGCTCACATTAGGGAAGTAGGGTGGAGCTTGTGAGCACAGTTGTGACGACTTAGGTGGAAAATCGATATAAGACACAGGGTAAGGTCCAGAATATGTCATATTGAAGGAGCTCTGATGACCCTGTGGTTGTGAAAATGGCATAGTGGGAGAAACATACTGTGGCTGTAAGCTTATACTAGGCATGTGAAAGTATTATGGTGCTGAATAATATTGGGAAACAGGTTCCATCATCGTAGCTCCACTACTTAAGGCCATGCTATTCGAATAGCCCATCGGCAAAGAGGCCATTGAACCCAGAAAATGAGGCAATTCCATACTCATCATATGTGTATTTGGGACACTAGGCATCGCACCAGTCATAAACGAACTATATAAAGGTAGGACTGATAGATCTGGAATTGCAGTATGAAAGTTACCCAAAGTCGAGGTCACGATGGAAGCTGGGGAGTGTAACGATGCTGGTGGTGACGACGACGACGACTTCGGTGACGACGAAAATCTGGGTGACGGCGAGCCCCCAGCTTGAGAAGTATCAGCACCCTCTAGTGGGTTCTTAGGACCCACCCGCAGCTGACGAATTTCGTCGAGCAATTCCGAGCGTAAAGCAGAATTCTGAGAGCGCATATACTCCAAGGACTCCCTGATGTCGTGGAAATTTGCCGACGTTTGATCGCGATGTAGCTGAAGATCCAATTCCAGTGGGTTAGGATCCAGATGGCGCAACAAAGATGAAGAACTGGGATGTGACGGCAGCGGAGGAAACTGTGAACTGCTTGACGGCGGTGGTGGAGGTGAAGGTGGTGGAGGTGGCGGCGGGCCACCCTTCCGCGGTCCCATGAAAGAGGCTTTGATACCACTTAATAGGGGTCTGGGTTTTAAAAGAAAAAGAAACTGCAGAAGGCTAGAGAAAGAAGAAAACGAAGAAGGCAAATTCTCATTAATTATTACAGCAAGGGAAACAAGGCTTATATAGTCCAAGAGGTCACAGCACCGTCATCCACAAAAGAGACAGTTGTCCTCACCTACAACATACATCATAACTAATTAAACGCAGAGTAGTATGAAGGAAACGACACATCGTGAATGGGCCTCATTGGACCAAGTAATCTTCAAGTTATCCCTCTAATTGATGGGAGGCCCATCAAATAGTAGGAACAAAAACCTTCAAAACAACAAGAAAAAATCAAGAACAGATCACCGAACCCAAAACAAAGACCGTAAGACACAAAATGGAGCACCACACAATCCCAAGAACATCAAATAAGAGAAAAGGGGTTGAATGAACTAAGAAACAGTAGCTAAACCAGCAGAACCTGACCACTGAAGATCATTACAAAACGAGGAAATATAACCAAAGATAAGAAGCGATTGAGCGATCAGATCTTGTGATCCACAACAAAAGCAACAAATTCTGTTGACTTAACAAAGCCAGGTCTCGGTAGAAACTCAGATATGTTATTGACTACAGGACCTCTGCGCTTATTCCCCTTTATTGCTTCAATCGCCATTTACCATAGACTGATTAGATCTTTTGTTTCATTTACCCATGCCTCTGATTTTTACCTCATTACTGTCTTACTGAAGGTTTTTTTTTGTTAACACTGACGTTGACTATCTTTGTTAACTAACGACTGATCTGATGGCTCAGATCGCTTAGTCGTCTAAGAAAGAGCAATCTGTTGACAGCACTATAGGTGACCACCCACCTAGGTGGGTAGAAGAATTTTCGTTTTTTTAATATGAAAAGACTATAAATTAGATTTGGAAGTCTCTTGGGCAAAGTAAGGCTCTCGAGGCCTAGCTACGTATGGACTCTATTGGTCCAAGTTGAACCATTTACAAGGTTATGTCCTAATTGGCAACGCCTTCTGCTACAAAGTTTGTTTTTCTAAAAATATGTTTAAACTTTAAATGTAATGGAATCAAAAGAGGTGGCACTGACTTAGATATCTCGAATGTTGGGCCATCCCTCCTTAAATGGAAGAAGAAGAAAGTGGGAGGCATAGCTTTTCGGCAGACATGGCAGCAAACAAGGAAAAGGAAAAAGCAAAAGATAAAGAAAGTGGAAGACAAAAGGAAAAAGAAAGCATGCGGCAGACAAAAGGGAAAAGCATGCTGCATAAGACAGGGAAAAGAAAAGAAAACATGTAGCCAGCTTTGGAGAAAGAGCTGGAGAGAGAATGTGAGAAATGGGGATATATATTCCCATATCGGCAGAAAGGTGCAGAAAGAGGAGAAAAGCAAGAGAGTGAGAGTGTTAGAAACACCCGAAGGCAGAAAGAGAGAGTCTTTATCTGCAAGAGTAAGGAAGTGAAGGCAGAGAGTCCGAACTGCATATAGAGAAAAACATCTTCATCCAAGTAGAGAGTGAAGAGTGTTTTACTACATGTTGAGAGTGTAGTTGTGGATAGGTAGCAAAACAAGTGTGAGAGAGAGTTTCCTTCAAGTAGTTGTTCTTGAAGTTGTGTATCTCTTGTACCCACATTATCATAGTGGAAGTTCTTGTTGTTGCTGCCCCGTGGACGTAGGCATTTTGCTGAACCACGTTATTTCTGGTGTTCATTTTCTTTTACTCGTTTTATTTCTTTGTATATTATCCTTTTGTGGTTGGAGTTGTTATTTCCATTCTATCAATTTTTCCAACATCGAATAATCTTTATCAATCTCCAAGGAGGCTGAATGACTCTGTTAGCGGCATCAATGACCAATTTGAAATCTCCCTCAACTTAAATTCTTCTGTAGCCTTGTTCCCGGCATATATAAGTCCATCCCTTAAGGCCAAAGCTTCTGATAGAGCAACTGTGGTAATTCCAGCATTTTTGGCGGCTGCTACAAGAGATTTGCCATGAAAATCTCGAATAACAAAACCACCTGCAGCAGAAAATCTATTTACAGAACCATCAAAATTCATTTTAACAGAGCAAGCATGAGGAGAATTCCACTTTATAGTGGAAGACTGGTTTTGAAGAGTATCTCTTCTTCCTACTTGTTCACTTAAAGAGTCGACAAATATGCTAAGCTAGCTAGCTTGATCCTTCTGAAGTTGTTGGAGACTTGCTTAATTTATTGTTCTTGTGTGGAGGAACAAGATAGAGAACCCAACAAAATAACAAAACTATGCGACGATCGATTTCAGAACTTGCACACTACTTTCAATCATTACAGTTGATTTCTTGTAAATCGTAAAGATAACGTATACAATGGTTTTATTACACAAAAAAGAGAATAAGAACTCCTTATTTTAACATGAAAATAAAAATATAATATTGAATTCTCTTTTCTGAAAGAAAAAGATATGAAAAGAACTAAACAAGGAACAATTAATGATAATAACAATGGTGGTTATGACCAATAGTGCATGGAAATGCTTGCCCTCAACAAGCATATCAGTTAACCGATAATCGGAGTTTTTACGACAGTTCCATCGTCTTTGTCAACCCAAACCCAAACCCTAAAGCAATCGTAGTCGGTAATGACGTACATTTCTCCGTCAACTACAATCCTAGCAGTCACATTAGGGTTCTCTCTCTCAATTTTCCCTTTGGCAACCTCCCCATGCTCTCCAACAAGCTCCGGCCACGAACCTTTACCTGAAAAAAAGAAAAAATCATATTTAGTGCTTGAATTGTGTAGGTTCTAAAAGAATTAATAAAAGAAAAACATTACATATATATAATCATATATGTACGTATGATATAATACTCTACCTTCACATTCTGAACCCATGCTTGCTTGTTATATCCTTCTCTTGCTTTCTTCCTCTAGATTCTATATATGTGTGTTTATAGTTTTCCGATACATGTGTGTTTATAGGGGTATTTATAGAGTAGCATTTTGTTCGGGTATGGTTGGCCACTTGGCCATGAATGACTTTAAGCTGTTACTTCTAAAGACTGAAGACGTTTGAGTCTTTGTGCTTAGCTAACACGATATATGATAAGTCTTCTCTTTAGAAATTTAAGCAACATATATCTAATTAATTGAGTCATGAGGCTTGACCTCCCAAGTAACACGTTCCTACTACAATATATTAATATATTTCTGGGAAAATATTTTCACGATCGAATTAATAGATGGATGGTGTTGAATCGTTATAGGACTAAATTCATGAAATATATTGATAATTTTGACCAGATCGACCAATAAGCTGCTACCATTCTTTTGTTGACAATATTTCTACGCCATTGCATATTATTCTTGCCGCCAAAGATTACCATTTGAACAAGAAAGCTATAAGTATCTTCCTTCTGTTTTCTTATGCCCCGACTTGGGGACTAAGTACATATGGAACGGAAAATCTTAATGGAAGAGGGTTTACTTATGCTTTCAAATTAAAGAAGGGGTAAGTTAAATTTGTCGGGTTCACATTTGTTCTCATGGGAAATTCGAGTGATCACGGCGGGGCGATATTTCTTTGTCAAAGACTTTTCGCTCTTGGGTTTTAAACATGTATATATAGGATCGTATATTAGGGTTTTCAACATTAATAAACAAGTTTCGTTCGTGGTATGGTTTGTCTCCTCATTGTGATGGAAGGTGGTGTGATGGGTATTATTAATGTTGAAGATTGAAAAACTCTGTATAAAAAAATTTAAAAAAAAAATTACAACATATAAGTGATTGTGGCCTATGATTAATTATAGTGAAATCTTTTAGTAAAATCTTTCGGCTAATAATTGATTAAGTTAAAGACAATATCAGTGTTGCCCGATTAATAATAGATTACGTAACCACGCTCGCACCGGTCTCGGTTTGATCGACACCGTTGATGGTGAGTCCACCGAGAAGCAGAAGGAGGTTGACTCTGATCTCACATTGCTTTGAATGTGATTGAAATTGTTCCATCAAAATCTATAATACCTTTGCTTCTAAAAAGTTTGTGGATTGAGGAAATTCGGGTTGGGCCAGGTTAGAGTATCCAAACCCCTATCGAAAACGCGCGGTTTTAAATGAAAGGCTTAGAATTAGACCCGGTTCAGTTTCAGTCTTCTTCCTCCGACATATCGACTCGGTGAGTCAACTTTCACTTCTCTTCTGGGTTCCTCAGAGGTATGTTCAAAAGTAAAATGAAGGTTTTCTTCGTTTTCTCATATTGCATCTGGGTTTTGGTCTCTGTAGAGTTCCCTTGGTTAAATTTGGTGAAAGTAGAATACTTTTTTGAGGGGTTTGAAGAAATTGAGCTGCCAATAATCTTGGGTTTTCTTTTTCTCTTAGCCCATAAAGCTTCCCCATTTCATAGATGACTTTATAAATACTAAGAATTTGTGATTCTTAAGGTTGTGACTTGTAAGGCTAAAGCCTATCATGTAGTATCCTGGTTAGTTATTTTTACTTGTGGGTGGATTAGGCTACATTGTTTCTGTTTTGGTGATTGTCTCCTCGGATTTACCTGTGGGTTGTTTGAGTTGAATACATCTTTTGTTATATCTCACTATATCTAATGATTTGCTCTAACAAGACTTTATTTGATGAACATTCTGGAGTTAGGTAGATTAGTAAAGCCATTATGTGCTGCATGTGATGTGGTTTTTGCATCAAAATTTAGGCCAGAATCACGTCTATCGTCTTTAGTGGTGACCCTGCTTCATTTGTAGATCGGCTAGGTTTCTTTGTGCGTTTGTTTTTTCCACAATTGTGAGCCTTCTATTGCAATTCTCGAATGTACTCGAGGTTTCTCTTAATTAGAACTAGAGAGGATAATAGTCCATGACTATCATGGTTTTGGTTAAGATGCCTCTGTCTTGTCTTTGACAATTCGTTCTGAGCCCTGACAAAAGGGAGGAGGAGGTCTGTGAGAGGAAGATGGCCATTTGCACTTAGTTAACACAAACGATGCTGGCAGAACATGGTTCTCTCGGAGGGGAATAAATAGTAATCTCTTATTTGTAGGACTGGAAGTTTAATTGATTTAATGACTAAATAAGGATTATTTGATGGTTTTTCTTGTCCAAGCATTGTCTTTTTGATTAAAAGGAAATTTGGGAGGTAAATCTTATGCTTTTGGGTCTTAGAAATTAATATCTTTGATAACACACTGATGTGAAACATGTCTACTATTGCATAAGATATGAAAGGTTTCTCTTGGATGGTCTGAGGTGGATCTTAAGCTGGTAAGATAACTTATGGCTTGTCCAATATACTCGTAAAATAGAGAAACAATATGGCCTTCTTTTATTCATTAAAAACACATCAGTTAGAAGTTTTAAACTGTACATTGAACCCCATTCAACAATTAAGGAAGTTTGCAATTCGAATGCACAGATCTGAATGTACTCAATTAATGGGTTAGTTATCACGGTGACATTTGATTGTTAAAAGTCCCTTAAACTTGTTGGATATCAAGTCTGTTTTCGTGTTCACATTGATAGGCGCTAGACTTCTTAATTCGTGCTTTTTTGAAACACTTGTTGATGATATTCTTGTAGGTGTTGTGTGTTAGTTTTCCTTTTGTCATCGACATTGACGTGCCATGTGATTATTATTATTTTCTCCCATCCCATTCAAAATGTGAGTTTTTGCATTTAGCATGTATCTACTGTATCTGCTTGAACTGATGAGTTGATATTTACTATTGCTATCAGATCACTTGTTGATATTATTGGCATGCAATCTGAGATGGGG